>JAODAL010080200.1:0-12323 GCA_025379985.1 Phyllomedusa bahiana | reverse complement strand
CTAAGGTTGGGGGCTGAGGCCTGCACCACGGCCCTGCATCAACACATGCAGTGTCACCATCCGGTGGCCTGGGAGAAACGTAGCTCAGATGTGGTGGTCCATTCTGCCTCCGCAGTAGCAGCAGTTCCCAGTGGCACGCATGCCATTGCAGCCAGTCAAGGCTCCACCACCTCTGCAGTAGTGAGCTGTTTCTCTTTGCCATCATCTCCCTCCACACGCTCCTGTTCCATACTACTGATGGCGTCAGCAGTCGTTCAACAAGGCGATTGCAAAGAGACAACAGTATGCGTTCAATCATCCTAAGGTGCAGAAGCTGACCGTGCTCCTGTCCAAGTTGTTGGTACTGCAGTTCCTCCCTTTCCAAATGGTGGACTCTGCACCATTCAGAGAATTAATGGCCTGTGCCGAGCCGAGGAGAGTTCCAAGCCGTAATTTCTTTTACAAAAAGGCAGTACCAGCCCTCACACAAATATGTAGAACAGAAGGTGGGCCAGTCCTTGAGCTTATCGGTTTGTTCCAAGGTGCATGGCAGCGCGGATGTGTGGAGCTGTAAATACCGTCAAGGCCAGTACATGTCCTTTACAGCCCACTGGGTGAATGTGCTTCCTGCCCAGCCACACGATCAACTTAGACAGGAGACGCCGCTTTCTCCTCCACGTTGTCAAACTGCTGCTCCTGTGTCAATTTCCGCTTCCTCCTCCACCAACACCACCATCTTAGCCTACACAAGTACTGCTCCATCATACCACATGTGAAGGGCACAGCGGTGTCATGCAGTTCTACACCTGGCTTGCCTCGGCGAACGAAGTCACACAGGGGAGGAACTGCTCCGCATCATGCAGCAATAAATCGATGTGTGGCTTTCTCTGCGCGAACTGCAAATCGGAACCATGGTGACGGACAATGGGAGGAACATGGTGTCTGTGCTGCTCTGAGGAGGGATGGTCCATGCGCCCTGCATGGCGCACGTGTTCAATCTGGTTGTGAATAGGTTCCTGAAGTCTTCCACCGATCTTCAGAAGATTCTGAAAATCGCCAGGAAACTGTACATGCACTTCATCCATTCCTACAAAGCCAGGCACATCCTCCTCGAGTTGCAGCGTCAGAATGGCCTTCCCCAACACACGCTGATATGCAATGTTTCCACCCATTGGATTTCCAGCCTGCACATGTTGGACCGACTTTATAAACAGAGAAAGGCCATTAACGATTTTTTGATGATCCAGGCGGACAGGAGTACACCCCTGTGTAACTTTTATGTCAGCCAGTGGCAGCTCATGCGTGACACCTGCCGTTTGCTAAGTTAATTTGAGGAGGCCATGTTATTTGTCAGTCGCCAGGACTACGGGATGAATAACGTAATTCCACTGCTTCATGTCCTGAAACACATGCTGAAAAATCTGTCTGGGCAGGGGACTGGAGACGTGGCGACTACATCTCGCGGCCACATGAGTCCAGTGGGGACTGAACTGGAGGAGGAGGAGGACATTGGAGCACAAGCATTGTCTGGTGAAATGAGTGGTTTTTCTACCCAGGTGACAAGAGAGGAGGAGCAGGAGCACCTGGAGAAGGTAGATGGAGATGAGGAAGACGAGGCAGATGACCCACAAGCACCATGGCAGTATACAGTGGAGATGGAGGCAGGGAGTCCCTCGGGGTCACTTGTGCAAATGGCCCGCAGCATGCTGATTTGCCTGGCTAGTGACAGCCGAATAGCCACCATCCGGCAGAGGGATGACTTCTGGCTCTCCACCTTTTTGGACCCTCGCTCCAAAATGGCTCCAAAATGGGAGCCTTTTTCCCAGCTGCTGAGAGGGAGGACAAACTCAAATACTATAGAGAAATCCTCCGCTGTCTATGTGCAGCATTGTTCATCCTCTGACAGGTCTGAGTGGGGGGGTTCCTTAACCCCCCCTACCACTGCCGCGGCTGCTGTGGGAAGGTGGGGGGGTCGGAGCTGTACCAGCTCCATCAGCAGCAACCTAAGTCTGGAGTCGCTGATGAGCAGCTTCCTTCACCCGCCTAGTGAGGAGGGCACTCGCCAGCAGCAGCAGGATCTGGAGAAGACCCTGAACCAACATGTGGTGACCTACTTGGACAGCACTTTGCCACCCCAGTTAGAAGATCCGTTGGACTACTGGGCAGCCAAACTAAAATTGTGAGGCCCCAACTTTGCCGAGTTTGCAGTGGAGAACTGTCCTGCCCGGCCAGAAGTTGGGCATCAGACCCTGGTGTTCAGTGCGGCGGCAGCCATCGTTACCCCAAGGAGAACCTGCTTGTCCATGGGAAATTTTGGGAACGACTGACCTTTGTCAAGATGAATCAGCGTGGATCGGCCAGGATTCCACCACCAATCCCTTAGACATCAGATTACATCAGCCATGACGCCTCACCAAAACTTTGAGAAATGAGTTTGGGTTCAAACTACCTGCCTCAGCCACTATTCAGATGCCGCCACCTGCCTGATGCCACACATCTGCTGCCAGTTTCTCCATCTGCCTACCACCATCTTTACCAGGGACTGGTATTGCCACCCACCTCAACACTCTGTCATTGTGCCACTCTATGACCTCATGCTGCTGCTGCTGTTGCTGGTGCTGTGACCTCCACACTGTGTCATTGTAATGGACCTAGGTAGTGCATCCGCTGGGTCGCCACAAGCGATGGTAATAGCCGGACCAGGGGGCGGAGTCTAAGTCGGTCCCGGTTTTTACCAGAGCCCGCTGCAAAGTGGGCTGGACTTGCTGCGGCGGGATTCCACCAGGTTGCTACCCCTGATTCGACTTGCTTGCGGTGGTAGCCGAGGTGCAACGCAGGACCAAAACGAAAGGCAAACTCGTAGTCTGAGACGGGCAGAGAGGTCAGGGCAGGTGGCAAAGGTTCGTGGTCAGGAAACGTAACCAAGAGGACTGGTACACGGGAAAGGCAACCGGAACGTAACAACGGCTTCCTCGCATAGGTAAAGGCACTATGAAATCGGAGAGGCCCAGGAAGAGGTGGAGCGTTAATATAGGGTCAGCGGCAGGTGCTAGCAATTATCGGCGCGCTGGCCCTTTAAATTTGACAGAGCCGGCGTGCGCCGTAAGGAGCGGGGGGCGCGCGCACCGGCCATGAACATAGACCACGGTCAGGTGAGGACGGGCGCCTGTGGGACGCGTCACCACCCGCGCCAGGCGCAGGCTGCGCTACGGGGGAACGAGTGCGCCACTCGTAACAGTACCCCCCCCTTTGGTCTCCCTCTTCTTTTGCCTTGAAGAAATCTCCTGAGTAAACCTCGGTCCATGATATTATTCTCCGGCTCCCAAGATCTTTCCTCGGGACCGAACCCCTTCCATTCAATAAGAAAGTAACGTGTCCCCTTGGTCTTCTTCATAGTCAGAATCTCCTTCACAGCAAAGACATCCGAGGCATCGGCCACCGGGGCAGGAGGGGACACCCTCCGAACGTATCTGTTCAAGATGATTGATTTCAGCAGGGAAACGTGGAAGGAGTTCGGAATACGCATCGAGGGGGGGAGCCGGAGCTTGTAGGCCACCGGGTTAATTTTCTTCAGGACCTCAAAAGGCCGAGGAAACGAGGACCCGTTTGTAGAAGGAATCCTTGGGCAGACAATTTGGAGGACAACCAGACCTTATCCCCCGGAGCGAACGGGGGCGAGACCTCCCTGTGTTTATCTCCTGAACTTCATCCGAGCGGGGCCCGAAGAAGGGATTCTGTGTGTTGTTCCAATAACTTCGGGTCACGGATCGGGGTGTCCAAGCGGGGAAGTCCGGCCCCCCATACACGGGAGGGTGGGGGGGGGATGTAGTCCATACACCACAAAAAACGGAGAAGCCCCGTAAATCAAGCCCAAAGGGATTGTGGGAATTCGGCCCAGGGAAACAACCCTGACCAATCATCCTGCGGGGCCGAGAAAAAAGGCGAGTAATTTTTCCCAAAATTTTGGTTAATTCTTTTACTTCCCCCGTTCGCCGTGGTGTAAGCGGAGGAAAACCCAAAAACCACTTTAAGCTGGAACAGAGAGACCGTCAAATGGGGAGACAAATTGAACTCCGCATCAACAGAATGTTTGGGGAAAGGGGAAAAGCGGGCGAAATATGCAGGAAGAAGAGGGTTCCCAGACAGGTATGAAGGTACCCGGGAAAGGGACAAAATGCCCATCTAAAAAACGATCGTCGATGCCCCAAATTGACCGATTACCCGCCGACGGGGGGAAGATCCGTGATAAAAGTCCAGGGCAATAGGGGTCCTGGATGGTCCAGGACGGGCAGGGGAGGGCAATCCTCGGGCTTGAGGTGGGGTTTTTGTTGCACCACCTTAGAGCACAGGCCACAAAATCCTTCACATCCTTGATTTGGTCAGGCCACCATAGTAACAAAATGACTGTGCAGTCTTTCGAGTTCCTGGGGGCCGGAAAACCCGAGAGCCATGACCCCACTTCGGATCTTTTTCTAAGTGACGGCGTACATAGGATTTCCCCGGAGGTATCTGCCAAAAATCCACGGGGAGCCCGTGATCAGACGGTGGGGTGAATGATATGAATGGTGGAGACTCCTCCCCCCCCCGTCCAATGACGAGCGGGCATGGGTTTTGTCGTTTTTCTTGGCTGCAAAAGGATCGTGAAAAATTTAACCACGAGAAGAAAAGGGGCCACCCGGGCCCCCCGGGGTTTAGTGCGACGTATGC
The DNA here is from genome assembly GCA_025379985.1 of Phyllomedusa bahiana. NCBI lineage: Eukaryota > Metazoa > Chordata > Amphibia > Anura > Hylidae > Phyllomedusa > Phyllomedusa bahiana. The sequence goes on along the minus strand of JAODAL010080200.1, from coordinate 7,637 downwards.
AGTAAGTGAGGCTTTGTGGTGGTTGATGGGGGCACGGATGGCGTGCCCCCCTTTAAGCAGGTGGACCATATGCAGGGCCAACTTGATGGGCCCGACTCGCGGGGTTCCAATAGTGTAGTTTTTTTTCAGCGGGGGGGGAAAAGTTTTTTGAGAAAAAAACCCCCAGGGGGCTGTCTTGCTCTTGGAATCCCATGGGGGAGCACTGCCTGCTCCCACAGATGACGCATCCACCTCCCCGAAGAACGGTTTCTTTTGGCATCGGAGGGGCAGGAGGGGGGTGAGGTTAAGGTGCCTTTAAACGGGAGAATCGTCCCGGCCCCCTGTGGCCACACCTTTGGTTTGCCGGGAATTTTTTTGGCAGGGCCAAAATAGGAGCCACCAGCGAAGGGGAAAAAGGGGGAATGAATTGGCGATGTAATTCGCAAAACCCAAAAACCATTGGTGGCTTGAAGGCCAACCGGATGAGCCACTTTAGGATTTGCAACAGCTTGGCAAGGGGCCATCTGAATCCCCTGGCTGAGAGATTACCCAAGGGGAAAAGGGAGGCTAATGATGGACTGGCATTTCTCCAGCTTAGCTTACAAATGTTTCTGGGCCCAAAACCTGGCGTACATGGACGGGGGGACTTCAAGCAGACAGAACACCAAAATTTTATCTAGGATACTACCAACCCCAGGAATTTTAAAAATCCACAAGATTTAGTTTCAAATTCGAAAAACTGCCGGGGCGTTTTTATAAACCGAAAGGGATTACCAATACCAAATATGGCACGGGTATTAAACGCTGTCTTCCACTCATCCCCTTGCCGGATCGGAGAATTATAGGCCCCCTAAGCCAATTAAGAAAATCTTGGCCCCCGGAGCCCGGGAAGAGCTCCGTGATCAGAGTACAGATAAAAGGTTTTTTACGGTTACTTGTTCATTCCCGGGAGTCTAAAGGGGGGAACGAGCCATCATTCTTTTCCACAAAAAGAAGCCAGCGCTGGTGGGCGTGGACTTCGGTGAAGCCTTTCTTTAGATTTTCTTGGATGTTGCCGACATGGGTTCGGTCCGGGAACTGACCGATATACCCGCCCCGAGGTGGGCTCGGCCGGTACAGTCAATGGGCAGTCAAAAGGGTGGGGTGAAGGAAGGGCTCAGCCCTTTTTCTGAAAACAGTCGCAAAAAACTTGGATTCTGTGGAGGCCAGACAATGAATTCAAAGGGGGTCGATGGAGAAGGGGGGGGCCCCCGAGTGCAACCAGACAACGGGATGACGTCTGGGGCCCCAACGGTTACCGCCCGTTTTTTCCATAGCGTGGGGGGGCCTGTACTGCAGCCTTGGCACCCCAACAGGGTCGGACGAGGGGCGGGGGAAACCAAAAAAACATCTTCTCCCTTTTGCACCCCCCCGACATGCAGGAAACCCTACCCGTGCGGAAATTGGGTGGATCCTTTAAAAAATCACGCTTACAGAAGTGCCGCGGCTTTAAACGATCAGCGGAAGATGAAGCTTCATTACCCAAGGGTTGCGTCCATAAAATTTCCCAGCGGACCTGGGGGTCCAGGAAGGGGGGTACTTGGGAGTTTTACTCCCGGAAAATGGCCAACCCACGGGCATAGTAGGCGAGGGAGGAAAACCCTTCACAACCCAGGGACGCCTTCCCGTGGCCTTGGGGGCGCGCCCCTTTCCCCCGGCGAATTGGGCATTTCGAAGTAGGCTCTGGCTGGCGCAAAAAAAAACAAAAAGGGTTCTTCTCCCCCCCACGTCTTCCTGCTGGGACAGATGAGCTCTATCCACCGCATAGGGTCCCTCCAAACAATTTGCGGGGGGGCTGAGGAGGGCGCGGAAAAACTGGAGCCAAGCGAGGCAACGCGTTTTTGGAAGGGTCAAAAGTTTTTGACGGGGTTTCCTCCGTCTTTTCCCAAAAAGGGACTCATGCGGGTGGGGGAAATATACAACCACCCAGGGAAAGGGCAAATCCCCGCAATGCCAGGGACATCCCTTTACTCGAGGAGAGAGCCCCTTTTTGAATGTGGCACACAGGACCGCCTCGTTCCAAGAGAGTTCCGAAGCTAGCGTGCGGAACTGCACTGCATAGTCCCCGACAGAGGAGTCACCCTGGCGCAGGTTCAGAAGAGCCGTCTCGGCATTGGAGGCACGCGCCGGTTCCTCGAATATGCTGTGGAACTCTGCCAGAACAGCCTGGAGATCAGACGTCACTGGATCATTTCTGTCCCAAAGTGGGGTAGCCCAGGCCAGGGCTTTCCCTGAAAGAAGGCTGACCCCGAAAGCCACCTTGGAGCATTCCGTAGGAAACTGGTTGATCATAAGTTCTACGTGCATGGAGCATTGCATAAGAAATCCCCTGCACGATTTAGGGTCCCTGTCAAATTTCGCAGGTACCGATAACCGGAATTTAGGACCAACGGTCGCCAAGGCAGCCGAAGACATAGACTGCGGGGAAGACTGAGGCTGGCTTGGCGGAGCGGAGAGGAATTGCTGCACCATATCGGACAGCTGATGCAGCTGCTGAGCTTGTTGCGACAGTTGCTGAGTCTGCTGGGCCATGATGGTGGACAGGTCGGCAACACTAGGTAACGGCACCTTGGCAGGATCCATGGCCGATTCCAACTGTAACGGACCTAGGTAGTGGATCCGCTGGGCCGCCACAAACGATGGTAATAGCTGTACCAGGGAGCGGAGTCTAAGTGGGTCCCGGTTTTCACCAGAGCCCACCGCAAAGCGGGATGGATCTGCTGCGGCGGGATTCCACCAGGTCGCTACCCCTGATGCGACTTGCTTGCGGTGGTAGCCGAGGTGCAACGCAGGACCAAAACGACAGGAAAACTCGTAGTCAGAGACGGGCAGAGAGGTCAGCGCAGGTGGCAAAGGTTCGTGGTCAGGAAATGTAAGCCAAGAGGACTGGTACACGGGAAAGGCAACCGGAACATAACAAAGGCTTCCTCGCATGGGTAAAGGCACTATGGAATCGGCGAGGGCCAGGAAGAGGTGGAGCGTTAATATAGGGTCAGTGGCAGGTGCTACCAATTACCCCCTAAGGAGTGGGGGCGCGCGCACCGGCCGTGAACACAGACAGGACCGCGTCAGATGAGGATGGGCGCCTTACGGGAGTCATTGTGCCAGTCTCTGACCTCATGCTGCTGCTGATGCTACTACCGTGACCTCCACACTTTGTCATTGTGCCACTCTCTGACCTCATGCAGTTGCTCCTGCCGTGACCTCCACATTCTGTCATTGTGCCACGCTGTGGCCTACTACTGTTTTTGCCACCTCCAGAATGTCATTGTGCCACTGTCTGACCTCATGCTGCTGCTGTTGCTCCTGCCGTGACCTACACACTCTGTCATTGTGCCACTGTTTGACCTCATGCTGCTGCTGGTGCTCCTGCCAGGACCTCCACACTCTGTCATTGTGCCACTCTGTGGCCTACTCCTGTTTTTGCCACCTCCAGAATGTCATTGTGCCACTCTCTGACCTCATGCTGCTGCTGTTGCTTCTGCCGTGACCTACACACTATGTCATTGTGCACCTCTGTAGCCTACTCCTTTTGATGCCCTCTAAACACTCTGTCATTGTGCCACTGTCTGACCTCATGCTGCTGCTGTTGATGACGTCATCTCCACACTGTGTCATTGTGCCATTTTTGTGGGCTCCTGATGTTGCTGCCACCTTCAGAATTTGTCATTGTGCCACTCTGTGGCCTACTCATGCTGCTGCCAAATGACCGCTGTCTCACTGGAACACCCTGTGGTTTCCTAATGCTGTTTCCACCCTCAGCACTCTATGACTTTGCCACTATGTTTAGTTTTCCCCTTCTTTTCACCTGTCAGAAGGGATGGGAAAGATCAGGATTTTCTAGCCAAAAGCAGGAGTGGATACAGAACACAAAAGACATGCAAATATCCCATTTATTGGTCATCTCTGTTTTGTATCAACTCCTGTTTGTTTTTTGCCTTAGCAATACTGATGGATTATTGACTGATTGAAAGCGGACACTAACGGATCAAAGGAGGGCAAAATGATCAGAGACGTCAACGCAAAATTACTGCCGACACCCTCTCCACTCGTTCGGGGGGGGGGGGGGGGGGGCCTCTACATGTATCAGAGTTTAACAGAACAGGTTCTGTCATATTTTGTGATGGTTTAAAGCTCTTGCCTCACGGAGTGACCCCTGCTTTGACGTCCCCTTACTGTGCTGCGATCTGTGGCAGCTCCAGTAACCTACTACTGTGTTCTTAGCCCTCAGCTTGTTTTTTTCCAGCTGGCTCTGCCATGACTTCCTGCTTCAGTTTTTTGGTCAGTTTTGCTCCCGTAAGTGCCCAGGGAATTTTAAAGTGAAGCGGTTCTAATGGCGGCGGCAGTCATGTGTGTGTCATACTAAAACACAGCATCTTATGAAGACCAAACCAAGCTCTTTATTTTCGTTAGCCAAGGATCAATAGTATAGGTGCAACGAAAATAAAGAAATAAACATGATTTTATTGATTTAATATTTTTTTTCGTTACCCCGATATTATCATTAGTTTTATATACACATCGGGACAACTTCTGTAGTATGATAATTTGATTTCGGCCATGTACAGTTTTATTTCAGATTGCATTAGAAAACCCATAGGAGCGTCGCTCGCTCTCCCATTGGTCCAAATAACGGCGCCTCTTTTAACAGCCAATCACAGAGCGCGCTCAGAATTTCTTTTCCCCATAGAACTCTATGAGAAAGTAGCTCGCGCTCTGATTGGCTAAGCTGGACGAGCCCCCGCCGCGTCAACCAATCAGCTCGTTTCTGCATTTTTACTGTATTTTGAACTGTCCCGACTATGAATATGATTGGTCAATTTTTCTCCATAGGATATAATGGGACATTGTCGCTCCTATTCTGATTGGTCAATTCATCCTCCATAGGTTATATGGGACATTGTCGCTCCTATTCTGATTGGCTGGTTTATGCCGACCAATGAGAATAGCTTAAACAATTTGAATTACTGTATTTCCCGGCAATTCTCTCTATTGCAATTCCCTATGTAGCGCCGGTCTCGGCGACAAACGCGTTGTTCGGGTTTTTAACTGCTTTATATGTAAAGAAGGGTTCTCCTCTTTATCTGATAATGTTTTACACTTAATAAAAATGATTTCTTCATTCATACTTCATGCCGCACGGCGCTGAGCGCCGAGATTTCAGAGCGCCCATCTCTCCATAGACTATAATGGGAGAAGTAGCTCGCGCTCTGATTGGCTGGGATATCCAAGCCACCGCTAGCTCAGCCAATCAGCTCTTTTCTGTCTTTTTACTGTATTTTGAACTGTCCCGCCTTTGATTTTGATTGGTCCAAACTTCTCCATAGGATATAATGGGACTTTGTCGCTCCTATTCTGATTGGTTAATACTCCTTCATAGGTTAGAATGGGCCACTGTCGCTCCTATTCTGATTGGTCCAAACTTCTCCATAGGATATAATGGGTCTTTGTTGCTCCTATTCTGATTGGCTGGCTTCTGCCGACCAATGAGAATAGCTTAAACAATTTGAATTACTGTATTTCCCGGCAATTCTCTTTATTGCAATTCCCTGTGTAGCGCCGGTCTCGGCGACAAACGCGTTGTTCGGGTTTTTAACTGCTTTATTTGTAAAGAAGGGTTCTCCTCTTTATCTGATAATGTTTTACACTTAATAAAAATATTTTTTTTTATCAATACTTCATGCCGCACGGCGCTGTGCGCCGAGATTTCAAAGCGCACATCTCTCCATAGACTATAATGGGAGAAGTAGCTCGCGCTCTGATTGGCTGGGATAGCCAAGCCCCCGCTAGCTCAGCCAATCAGCTCTTTTCTGTCTTTTACTGTATTTTGAATTATCCCGCCGTGGATTCTGATTGGTCTAAACTTCTCCATAGACTAGAATGGGTCTTTGTCGCTCCTATTCTGATTGGTCAATAGTTCTCCATAGGTTTTAATGGGTCTCTGTCGCTCCTATTCTGATTGGCTGAGCTAGCGAAGTCCCCAGTAGCTTAACCAATCAGCTCTTTTCAGCATTTTTACTGTATTTTGAACTGACCCGCCTTTGATTCTGATTGGTCAATCCTTCCCCATAGGTTTTAATGGTTCACTGTCGCTCCTATTCTGATTGGCCGGTTTATGCCGACCAATGAGAATAGGTTTCAGAATTTGAATTACTGTATTTCCCGGCAATTTACAATATCATAATTCTTGATATTGCGCCGTTCTAGAGTTTAGGAAAGTGGTTTTTTTTTATTATGTTTATTTTTTTACATTCAGCTCTTTTCTGACACTGTTTTCCACCTTTATAAAGGCGATTTTTTCGGAATCATACTCCTGCTGCACGGAGCGGAGCGCCGAGATTTCTGTCGCGATCTTCGATCTGCTTCCTCGCATGTTCCGATCCTGCTTCACTTCGCCTCTGCCGGAGCATTTAGACCAAAAAAAACCTGGTCTGCCTGTCGGAGCTGCCGAGCGCTGCACTGCGCCTCGCTTTGCCGACTCGCCATCGTACATGCTTCGGAGTATACGAGCGCGCCGCGTCCCGCCCCTGAACGCCCACACCACGCCCACACCACGCCCACTGCCCGCCCCTTCATGCGGGGCGCAGCTGAAAGTGGCAAACGCTGCGCCTAACACTGAATCCCCGCGTCCGACAGCGGGATTAGGGCTGGGAGGCGCAGTATACGCCAAAAAACGGGCGAAAAGCCTGATCATACATGTCGCCCAATATCTCTCTCATATTCTGGCATTTGGCAAATATAAATAATTTTGGTAATTCTACTTGACCTAAAACAGGCAACATTTATTTTGATTTAATGTTAGAAAGTGAGAAAAACATGCATGTGTGTCTTTTTATTTAGTGTATGTAAACTTCTGTTTTCAGCTGTACTATGCTGTTATGTATGTACAGACAATGAAAGTTTATGGGGGACATGTATGAACGGGGCTGCACCAGTAGTCTGGTGTCTTTTCAGCATGACATCTAGCGCAGCCCCGTTGGCTATATTTTTAAAACGGCTGCACTACGATATTAGGCGCATTAAAGAGTAACCGTGGCACTTTGTAATGCGCCTGAGATCGGGGGGCGTGCTGGACGCATGTCGCACTAGAACCGTATGAAGCTACACATTTATAGCTTCACTGCAGCAAATCTAGACGCATTACTGCTGAAACAGGTAAACCACTTTAAAAGTGGTTTACCTGAGCCAGAATGGTCATTTCTGCACTAGAATGTGCCTGATTTATGACCCGCAGTAGACCAGATTCATAGATTCAGGCGCATTCTACACTATTATTATGCGCATAAAATTGGGCGTCTAAGCACCAAATATCATACATGTCGCCCTTTGTCTCTAATTTTGCCACCCACAGCAAATTTTGGTGATTTTTGGCAACAGCATTTTTGTCTTTTTTAATGTTCAAACATTTTGTTCAACATCTTTACACATTCACAGCATAGAACATACAGAAAGCCATAATTACATACCAGAGGTCAAAAGTAAGAACCATTATGTTGCTCTTTACCAGAAATAAAATATGATACTCTGTTGAGATCTAATACAGAAAAGTAAAAACAAAATAAAAGAAAAATATGGATCACAGTAGGCTTATAGAGCGATACAATAGTTTAAAAGTAAAA
>JAODAL010080199.1:0-12324 GCA_025379985.1 Phyllomedusa bahiana | reverse complement strand
CCCCAATTTTTGTCATGTTATTCAGTTTCAGCCGCGTGAGTGATCGGTAGTCTGCATGACAATGAAAAATGTACTGCAAAGAGCCAAAAAAATCACCAGGTTTTTGGAAAACATAAGTCTTGGTCAATATTGTGATCGAATGGGGATCGTGATGCTGCAAGCACTAGTTTTTAGCAAGTGACTAAATGACCTACCACATGGCCGAGTATATTAGCACCATGCTCTAACCCATGGAATTAACCGGCCATGTGGCCAATTGTTTCCCACCAACTCTGTTTTCCAACAGTTTGCCATTTTGATCCAGTTGCAGAGGGATGTGGAATTCAGTTGTCCGCATGCCAATGAAAAACATAATGAAATATGCCAAAACAATCACCAAGGATCTTGAAAAGCATACGATTTTGGCCCGTACGGGGATCGAACCCGCGACCTTGGCGTTATTAGCACCACGCTCTAACCAACTGAGCTAACCGGCCATGTTTAGCTTGTGGTCCGTGATCTCTTCATTCCAACAGTTTTTCACTGTGAGCCAGTTGCAGTGGGTAATCTGCATGTCAATGAAAAATGTATTGAAATGTGCAAGAAAATCATCATGGATCTCAGAAAACTTAAGATTTTGGCCCATAGATGAACTAAGGCATTATTGGCACCAGCCATTTACCAAATGACTAACTGGAATACCTCGTTACCAAATAAATTAGAACAACGCTCAAACCAACGGAGTTAACAGGCCACGTGGCCAACTGTGTCCCGTCAGCTCTTTTTTCCAACAGTTTGCCAACTTCATCCAGTTGTAGAGGGATGTGCGATCTAGTTGACCGCATGCCAATGAAAACATAATGAAATATGCCAAAACAATAACCATGGATCTTGAAAAACGTAAGAATTTGGCCCATACGGGGATCGAACCCGCGATCTTGGCGTTTTTTGCACCACATTCTAACCAACTGATCTAACCGGCCACTTTGCTTGCAGTTTTCTGTGAACTCTTTTTCCAACAGTTTGTCACTGTTATTCAGTTTCAGCCGCGTGAGTGATCGAGTAGTCTGCATGACAATGAAAAATGTACTGCAAAGAGCCAAAAAAAATCACCACGGATTTTGGAAAACATAAGATCTTGGTCAATATTGTGATCGAATGGGGACGATGATGCTGCAAGCACTACGTTATTAGCAAGTGACTAAATGACCTACCGCATGGCCGAGTATATTAGCACCATGCTCTAACCCATGGAATTAACCGGCCATGTGGCCAATTGTTTCCCACCAACTCTGTTTTCCAACAGTTTGCCATTTTGATCCAGTTGCAGAGGGATGTGGAATTCAGTTGTCCGCATGCCAATGAAAAACATAATGAAATATGCCAAAACAATGACCAAGGATAATGAAAAGCATATGATTTTGGCCCGTACGGGGATCGAACCCGCGACCTTGGCGTTATTAGCACCACGCTCTAACCAACTGAGCTAACCGGCCATGTTTAAGCTTGTGCTCCGTGATCTCTTCATTCCAACAGTTTTTCACTGTGAGCCAGTTGCAGTGGGTAATCTGCATGTCAATGAAAAATGTATTGAAATGTGCAAGAAAATCATCATGGATCTCAGAAAACTTAAGATTTTGGCCCATAGATGAACTAAGGCATTATTGGCACCAGCCATTTACCAAATGACTAACTGGCATACCTCGTTACCAAATAAATTAGAACAACGTCAAACCAAGGGGATTTTTAAAACGGGCCCACGGGGCCAACTGTGCCCGTCAGCTTTTTTCCCCCAAACCCGTTTCCCCAACTTCATCCATTTGGGGTAGGGGGAATGTGCGATCTAGTTGCCCGGGCATGCCAAATAAAAAACATAATGAAATATCCCAAAAAACAAAAACCCATGGACCTTGAAAAACGTAAAAATTTTGGCCCATAGGGGGAAATCAAAACCCGGGCGATTTTGGGTTTTTTGCACCACTTTCAAACCCAAACCCTGATCTAACCGGCCCCCTTTGTTTGCAGTTTTCTTTTAAATTTTTTTTTCCCAACAGTTTGTCACTTTTATTCATTTTAAAGCCCCCTTGAGTGACGAGAAAGTCTGCTGAAAAAATAAAAAAATGTACGGGAAAAGACCCAAAAAAAATCCCCAACGGATTTGGAAAACATAAGTTCTTGGTCAATTTTTGTGTTTCGAATGGGGACGAGGATGCGAAAGGCACTACGTTTTAGCAAGTGACTAAATGCCCTACCGCTTGGCCGAGAAAAATTACCCCCTTTCTCAAACCCCAGGGGAAAAAAACCCGGCCCCATGGGGGCCCAAAATTGTTTCCCCCCAACCTTTTTTCCAACAGTTTTGCCATTTTGACCCAAGTTGCAGGGGGGATGTGGAATTTTTTTTGGTCCGCATCCCCTTTGAAAAACTTTAATAAAAATATGCCAAAAAAATCACCAAGAATATTGAAAAGCTTATGTTTTTGGCCCCTTTACGGGGTGAACCCGCACCTTGGCGTTTTTACCCACCACGCTCAAAACCCAAAACTGAGCAAAAACCGGCCATTTTTAAAATTTGGGTTCCGTGAACTCTTCTTTCCCAACAGTTTTTCCTGTGACCCAGTTGCAGGGGAAATCTGTTTTAAATAAAAAATGTATTAAAATTGAAAGAAAACAAAATGGATTCAAAAAACTTAAGTTTTTGGCCCTTAGATAAACAAAGGGGCATTATTGGAAACCAGCCTTTTTTAACCAAATGACTAACGGGAATACCTCGTTACCAAATAAATTAAACAACGCTCAAAACCAAGGGAGTTAACAGGCCAGGGGGCCCCAACTTTTTTCCCGTCAGTCTTTTTTCCAACATTTTTTCCCCAACTTAAACCCAGTTTTTGGGGGGAATGTGCGTTTCTAGTTTACCGCATCCCAAAAGAAAACAAAAATAAAAATTGGGCCAAAAAACAAAAACCCAGGGAAAACCTTGAAAAAAAGAAAATTTTTCCCCCAAATAGGGGGTTTCCAACCCGCATCTTGGCTTTTTGCCCACTTTTAAAACCCAAACTGATCTAACCCCCCCCTTTGCTTGCAGTTTCTGTGAAACTTTTTTTCCAACAGTTTGCCCACTTTTAAATTCTTTCAGCCGCGTGGTAAAGGGTTGGGTCTGCATGACAATAAAAAAATTTTACTGCAAAGAGCCAAAAAAAAATAAACCAGGGGATTTTGGAAAACATAAAAATCTTGGTAAATTTGGGGATCGAAGGGGGACGATGATGCTGAAAAGCACACTTTATTACAAGTGCCCTAAATGACCTCCCCAGGAAAAATGGCCGAGTAAAATTAGCACCATGCTCTAACCCCAAAGGGAAATTTTAAACCGGCCATTTTGGCCAATTTTTTCCCCCCAAACTTCTTTTTTTCCAACATTTTGGGCCTTTTTGACCCAGTTGCAGGGGGAAATGTAAAAATTCAGTTGCCCCGCATGCCAATAAAAAAACATAAGGGAAATATGCCAAAAAAAATCACCAAGAATTTTAAAAAAGCAATATTTTTGGCCCGTAGGGGGATCGAACCCGGGACCTTGGGTTTTTTGGGCCCCACCCCTTAACCAACTGAGCTAACCGGCCAAATGTTTAAAGGGCTTGTGTTTCCGTGATCTCTTCTTTCCCAACAGTTTTTCACTGTGAGCCATTGCAGTGGGGTAATCGCATGCAATAAAAAATTTGAAATTGAAATGTGCAAAAAAAACATCATGGATCTCAGAAAACTTAAGTTTTTTGGGCCCATAGAGGAACAAAGGCTTTTATTGGCCCCGCCTTTTCCCAAAGGGACAAAGGGAATACCTCGTTACCAAATAAATTAGAACAACGCTAAAACCAAGGGGAGGTTAAAAAGGGCCACGGGGCCAACTGTGCCCGCCCCAGCTCTTTTTCCAACAGTTTGCCAACTTCACCCAAATTGTAAAGGGATTTTGCGATCAAGTTGACCGCTTTCCAATGAAAAACAAAATGAAATATGCCAAAAAAAATAACCCCCATGGGATCTTAAAAAAACGTAAGAATTTGGCCCTTTGGGGAAATCAAAAAACCGCGATCTTGGGGGGTTTTTTTGACCAATTCTAACCAACTGATCAAAACCGGGCCCAACTTTGCTTGCAGTTTTCTGTGAACTTTTTTTTTCCCAACCCGTTTTTCACTGTTATTCATTTTTCACCCGCGTGAGTGTTTCGGTAGTCTGAAAAGACAAAAAAAAATGTAGGGCAAAGAGCCAAAAAAAAATAAACCAGGGTTTTTGGGGAAAACATAAATTTTGGGGTCAATTTTGTGATCAAAATGGGGACGATGAGCTGCAAGCACAAACTTTTTTAGCAAGTGACAAAATAAAACCTCCCGCAGGGCCGAGTATATTAGCCCCCATGCTCAAACCCCGGGAAATTTAAAACCGGCCAGGGCCAATTTTTTCCCCAAACCAACTCTTTTTTCCCCAACATTTTTTCCATTTTAAACCATTTGGGCAGGGGGGATGTGGAATTCATTTGTCCGCAGGGCCAATAAAAAACCCATAATGAAATATGCCAAAAACAATCACCAAAAAATTTTAAAAAGCAAAAGTTTTTGGGCCCCGTAGGGGGATCAAAACCCGGGGAAACCTTGGCTTTAAATTAGCACCACGCTCAAAACCAACTAGCAAAACCGGGGGCCATGTTAAAATTGTCCCCGTGTTTCTTTTTCTTTTCCAAACATTTTTTCACTGTGACCCAGTTTGCAGTGGGTAATTGCATGCCCATAAAAAAATTGAAATTGAAAGTGCAAAAAAAATTCATCATGGATCTCAAAAAAAATTTAAGTTTTTGGCCCATAAAAAAAAACCCTAAGGCTTATTTTGGCACCGGGCCTTTTCCCAAAATGACAAACGGGAATCCCTTTTCCGTTACCAAATAAATTAGAACAACCCCCAAAAACCCAACGGAGTTAAGGGGGGCCCCACGGGGCCAACTTTTCCCCGTCCTTTTTTTCCCCAACATTTTTCCCAAATTTTTCTCCAGTTGAAGAGGGATTTTGGCGATCTATTTTAAACCCCCAATTTCCCCCAATGAAAAATAATGAAATTGCCAAAACAATAACCTTTGGATTTTTGAAAAACGAAAAAAATTTGGCCCAAAAGGGGATGGGAACCCCCGATTTGGGCGTTTTTTTGCACCAAAATTCTAACCAACTAAATTCAAACCCGGATTTTGCTTGAGTTTTCTGTGAACTCTTTTTCCCAACATTTTTTTCACGGGTTTTTTCATTTTTCGGGCCCCCGGGGGGAGTGACCCGGGGCCCCTCCCCATGACAATGAAAAATGTATGCAAAGAGCCAAAAAAAAACCCACCACGGTTTTTGGGAAAAAACATAAGATTTTTGGTCAATATTGTGATCGAAGGGGGGACGTGATGGCAAGCACTACTTTATTAGCAATGACTAAATAAACCTACCGCATGGCCAAATATATTAGCACCATGCTCAAAACCCAGGGGAATTAACCCCCCATGTGGCCAATTTTTTCCCCCCAAAACCCCTTTTTTCCCAAACATTTGCCTTTTTGACCCAAATTTGCAGAGGGATGTGAATTCTTTTGGTCCGCATCCCCAATAAAAAAACTTTAATGAAATATCCCAAAAAAATCACCAAGAATTTTGGGAAAAGCATATATTTTGCCCGTCGGGATCAAAACCCGCGACCTTGGCTTATTAGCACCCACCCCCAAACCCAACTGAGCAAACCCGGGCCCATGTTTTAAGTTTGGTGCCCCGTGATCTCTTCATTCCAAAATTTTTTCACTTAGCCAGTTGCAGTGGGTAACCCTGCATGTCAATGAAAAATGTATTGAAATGGGGCAAGAAAATCATCATGGATCTCAAAAAACCCTTAAAGGGTTTGGGCCCATAGATGAACAAGGCATTATTGGCACCAGCCATTTCCCAAAATGACAAAAGGGAATACCTCGTCCCAAAAAAAATTAAAGAAAACGCTCAAAACCAACGGAGTTAACGGGCCCACGTGGCCAACTGGGTCCCCCCAGTTTTTTTTTTTCCAAAACATTTTTTGCCAATTTTCATCCAGTTGTAGGGGGAAATGTGGATCCTAGTTAAACCGCATTCCAAGGGAAAACAAAATGAAAAATCCCAAAACAATAACCATGGGATCTTAAAAAAACCGTAAAAATTTTGGGCCCTTTTAAGGGGAAATCAAACCCCGGCGATTTTGGGGGGCCCCCCACCACATTTTTAACCAACTGTTTCAAACCCGGGGCCACTTTGCTTGCCTTTTCTGTTAAACTCTTTTTTAAAAAATTTTTGTCACTGTTTTTCAGTTTCAGCCGCGTAGTGACCCGAGTAGTCCTGAAAGACAAGGGAAAAATTTTAACTGCAAAGGACCAAAAAAAATTCACCCAGGGGTTTTTTTGGAAAAAAAAGTTTCCTTGGCCCAATATTGTGATCCGAAAGGGGCCCGATGTTTGCTGCAAGCCCCTACGTTTTTGGGAAATTTAATTAAATGACCTACCCCCAGGGCCCGAGTATATTAGCCCCCATGCTCAAACCCAGGGAATTAACCCCCCATGGGGCCCAAAATTTGGGTTCCCCCCAAACTCGGGTTTTTCCAAAAAATTTTGCCATTTTGATCCATTTTGCAAAAGGATGGGAAATTTCGTTGTCCCGCATCCCCAATGAAAAACATAATGAAATATGCAAAAAAAAATCCCCAAGAATATTGAAAAGCATATGATTTTGGCCCTTTAGGGGGATCAAAACCCGCGACCTTGGGCTTTAAATTAGCACCGACGTCAAACCAACTGAGCAAACCCGGCCAGGGTTTAAAACTTGTCCCGTGTTTCCCCTTCTTTTCCCAACTTTTTTTCCCACTGGGGCCCAGTTGCAGGGGGTAATCTGCATGCCCAAAAAAAAATTTGTATTGAAATTTTGCAAGAAAATCATCAGGGATCTCAGAAAATTAAGATTTTGGCCCTCTAAAAGGGGGGAAAAAAAAGGCCATTTTTGGCACCAGCCATTTCCAAATACTAATGGAATACCTCGTTCCCAAAATAAATTAGAACAACGCTCAAACCAAGGGAGTTAACAGGCCACGGGCCCAAACTGTTTTCCCTCGCCCCTTTTTTTCCCAACAGTTTGCCAATTTCATCCAGTTGAAAGGGGGAAAGGGGCATCTAGTTGACCGAAACCAATGAAAACATAATGAAATATCCAAAACAAAAACCAGGGAAACCTTGAAAAAACGTAAGAATTTGGCCCTTAGGGGAACAAACCCCGCGATTTTGGGCGTTTTTTGAAACCACTTTTCAAACCCAAACTAAAATCTAACCGGCCATTTTGCTTGAAAGTTTTCTGTGAACTTTTTTTCCAACATTTTGTCACTGTTATTCAGTTTCACCGGGTTTGAGTGATCAAAGATTTTGCATGACAATGAAAAAATTTACTGAAAAGACCCAAAAAAAAAATCACCCGGTTTTTGGAAAACATAAGATCTTGGGCCCAAAAATTGTGAACGAAGGGGGACATGAGTTGAAAGGCACAGTTATTACAAGTGACTAAAGGGACCTACCCCCAGGGGCCGAGTATATTAGCACCATGCCAAACCCCCAGGGAAATTTTAACCGGGCCATGGGGCCAATTGTTTCCCACCAATCTTTTTTCCCCAACATTTTGCCTTTTTTGATCCATTGCAGAGGATGTGGAATTCGGGTTGTCCGCTGAAAAATAAAAAACAAAAAGAAATATCCAAAAAAAAATCCCCAAAGAAAAATTGAAAAGAAATTGGGTTTTTGGCCCTTTGGGGGATCGAACCCGGCCTTTGGCTTTTATTAGCCCCACCCCCAAAAACCAACTGAGCAAACCCGGCCATTTTTAAAAGTTTTGTGTTTCCTTTGATTTTTTTTCTTTCCAACATTTTTTCACTGTGAGCCAGTTGCGTGGGTAATCTGCTTTGCCCAATAAAAAAAGGGTTTGAAATGTGCAAGAAAATCATCATGGATCTCAGAAAATTTTAAAATTTTTGGGCCCCATAGATGAACAAAGGGCCTTTTTTGGGCCCCAAAGCCATTTACCAAATGACTAACTGGAATACCTCCTTACCAAATAAATTAGAAAAAGGCTAAAAACCCAACGGGTTTTAACGGGCCCACTTTCCCAAAAACTTTTGTCCCTTTCAGCTCTTTTTTCCAACAGTTTGCCAACTTCACCCAGTTGTAGGGGGGATGTGCGATCTGGGTTTGACCGCATCCCCAAATGAAAACCCAAAATGAAAATCCCAAAAACCCAAAAAACCATGGATTTTGGGAAAAAACGTAAAAAATTTGGCCCTTTGGGGAAATCAAAACCCGCGATCTTGGGGTTTTTTTTTGCACCCATTCAAAACCAACTGATCAAACCCGGGGCCCCCTTTGCTTGCAGATTTTCCGTAAACTTTTTTTTCCAAAATTTTTGCCCACTGTTATTCAGTTTCAGCCGGTGAGTGATCGAGTAGTCTGCATGACAATAAAAATGTATTTGAAAAGACCCAAAAAAAAAATCACCACGGTTTTTGGGAAAACTAAGATCTTGGTAAATTTTTGTGATCGAAGGGGGACGATGATGTTTGCAAGACTACTTTTTACAAGTGACTAAAGGGGACCCCCGCAGGGCCCGATTTATATTACACCATGTTTAAAACCCCAAGGGAAATTTAAAAAGGGGGCCCAATGGGGCCCAATTTTTTTCCCCCCAAAACTCTTTTTTCCCAAACATTTTCCCTTTTTGGGGAACCCATTTTGCAGAGGGATGGGGAAAATTCAGTTGCCCGAAACCCCCAATAAAAAATTTTTAATAAAATTTCCCAAAAAACAATACCAAGAATATTGAAAAGCATATGTTTTTGGCCCTTACGGGGATCAAAACCCGCGCCTTGGCGTTATTAGCACCACGCTCAAAAACCAAACTGGGGCAAAACCGGCCATTTTTAAAGCTTGGCTCCGTGATCTCTTCATTCCAACATTTTTCCCACTGTGAGCCAAGTTGCGGGGGGTAATCTCATGTCAATGAAAAATATTGAAATGGGGCAAGAAAATCATAGGGAACTCAGAAAACTTAAGTTTTTTGGGCCCCAAATAGATAAAACAAAAGGCTTTAATTGAAAACCGGGGCCCATTTCCCAAAATGATAACGGGAAATACCTTTTACCAAAATAAATTGAAAAAACCCCAAAAACCCAAAAGGGGAGTTAAAGGCCCGTGGCCAACTTTTGGTCCCGTCAGTTTTTTTTTTCCCAAACATTTTTTCCCAAATTCATCCATTTTGTAGAGGGATGGGGCGTTCTATTTTGACCGCTTTTGCCAATGAAAACATAAAAAAATTTCCCCAAAAAAAATAACCATGGATCTTAAAAAAACATAAAAAATTTTTCCCCCATACGGGATCGAA
Organism: Phyllomedusa bahiana; assembly: GCA_025379985.1. Classification (NCBI taxonomy): domain Eukaryota; kingdom Metazoa; phylum Chordata; class Amphibia; order Anura; family Hylidae; genus Phyllomedusa; species Phyllomedusa bahiana. The sequence continues at coordinate 2,900 of JAODAL010080199.1, read as the reverse complement.
CCCGCGATTTTTTGGGTTTTTTAAACCACTTTTCAAACCCAAACCGATCAACCGGCCATTTTTGTTTGCGGTTTTCCCGGGTAAACATTTTTCCCCAACAGTTTGCCCATTTTATTCATTTTCAGGCGTGAGTGATCGGGTAGTTTGCATGCCCCAATGAAAAATGTATTTGCAAAGACCCAAAAAAAAATATCACCAGGGTTTTTGGGAAAAACATAAGATTTTGGGTCAATTTGTGATCGAATGGGGACGTTTGGGGGGTTTAAAAGCATACGTTTTTAGCAAGTGACTAAATGACCAACCGCATGGCCGGTAAAATTAGCACCATCTCAAACCCCAAAGGAAAAAACCCGGCCAGTGGCCAATTTTTTTCCCCCCCAAACCTCTGTTTTCCAAACAGTTTGCCATTTTAAATCCAGTTGCAGAGGGATGGGGGGAATTCATTTTGTCCCCCACCCAATAAAAAAACTTTAATAAAAAATATGCCAAAACAATCACCAAGAATTTTAAAAAAAAGCATATGATTTTGGCCCTTACGGGGATCAAACCCCGGGAACCTTTTGGCGTTATTAGCAAAACCTCTAACCAACTGAAAAAACCCCGGCCCATGTTTAAGCTTGGCTCGTAAATCCTTCTTTCCAACATTTTTTTCACGGTGAAGCCTTTTGCAGTGGGTAATCTGCTGTCAATAAAATTTTATTAAATTTGTGCAAGAAAATCATAATGGATCTCAAAAACTTAAGATTTTGGCCCATAGATGAAACTAAGGATTTTTGGGGCCCCCAAAAGCCATTTACCAAATGACAAACCCGGGGAATACCTCTTTAAACCAAAAAAAATTTAAACAACGCCCCCAAACCCAAGGGAGTTAACGGGGCCCAACGTGGCCAACTGTGTCCCTTTCAGTTTTTTTTAAACCCTTTTGCCAACTTACCCAAAGGTTTTTTTTTTTTTTGGGGGTTTGTGCGTTTAGTTGACCGAAATCCCAAATAAAAACAAAATAAAATATCCCAAAACAATAAAAAAAGGATCTTAAAAAAAAGTAAAAATTTTGGGCCCCATCCCGGGGACCCAAACCCGCGTTTTTTGGCTTTTTTTGCACCACATTTTTAACCAATAAATCTAACCGGCCACTTTGCTTGCAGTTTTCTGGGAACTCTTTTTCCAACATTTTTGTCATGTTTTTTTAGTTTCAGCCGGTGAGTGTTCGAGTGTTGCTTTGAAAATAAAAAATTGAAACGGGCCAAAGACCCAAAAAAAAAACACCACGGATTTTGGAAAACTTTAAGATCTTGGTAAAATATTGTAATCAAATTTGGGGACGTGATGCTGCAAGCACTACGTTTTAGCAAGTGATTTTAATGACCTTTACCGCATGGCCAGAAATATTAGCACCATGCCAAACCCCAAGGGAAATTTAAACCGGGGCCATGTCCCCCAAATTTTGTTTCCCCCCCAACTCTTTTTTCCCAAAACATTTTTGCCTTTTTGATCCATTTGCAGGGGGAAATTTTGGAATTCAGTTGCCCCGCATGCCAAGAAAAACAAAATAAAATATGCCAAAACAACACCAAGAAAATTGAAAAAGCTTTTGTTTTTGGGCCGTACGGGGATCAAAACCCCCGGGCCCCCTTGGGTTATTAGCACCACCCTAACCAACGAGCTAACCGGCCATGTTTAAAGCTTGTGCTCCGGATCTCTTCATTCCAAACATTTTTCACTGTGAGCCATTGCAGGGGGGTAATCTGCATTTTAAATTAAAAAAATGTATTGAAATGGAAGAAAATCATCATGGATTCAAAAAAATTTTAAGATTTTGGCCCATAAAAGAACTAAGGAAATTTTTGGGCCCACCAGCCATTTCCAAATAAACTAAGGGGAAAAACCTTTCGTTCCCAAAATTTAAAATTAGAACAACGCTCAAAAAAACGGATTTAACGGGCCCACGTGGCCAACTGTGTCCCGTCCTTTTTTTTCCCAACAGTTTGCCAACTTCATCCAGTTTTTAAAAAGGGAATGTGCGACCCTATTTTGCCCGGGCCATGCCAAGGGAAAAAACATAATAAAATTTATGCCAAAACAATAACCATGGATCTTGAAAACGTAAAAATTTGGGCCCCAATAGGGGGAATCGAACCCCCATTTTTCCCTTTTTTGGGCACCACATTCAAACCCAAAAAGGGGAATTTTTTTCAAACCCGGGCCCAACTTTGCTTGCAGTTTTCTGTGAACTTTTTTCCCAACATTTTGTCACTGTTATTCAGTTTCAGCCGGGGTGAGTGATCGAGTGTTTGCATGAAAATGAAAAATTTTACTGAAAAAGAGCCAAAAAAAAATTTCCCCACGGATTTTGGAAAACATAAGACTTGGTAAATTTTTGTGTTTCGAATGGGGACGATGATCCCTGAAAGCACTACTTTATTAAAGTGCCCAAAATTGACCAAACCGAAAGGCAAGGTATATTACACCATGCCCCCTTAAACCCCAGGGAGTTAACCGGCCATGTGGCCAATTGTTTCCCCCCAATCTTTTTTCCAACAGTTTGCCATTTTACCCATTTTGCAGAGGGAGTGGAAATTTCAGTTGCCCGCTTTCCCCAATAAAAACCCAAAATGAAATATGCCAAAAAAATCACCAAAAAAATATTAAAAAGGGCATATGATTTTGGCCCGTACGGGATGGGAACCGCGACCTTGGCGTTTAGTCCCCAAACCTCAAACCAACTGACCCAAACCGGGCCCATGTTTAAGTTTTGGGGCCCCCTTAAATCTCTTCTTTCCCAAACCCTTTTTTTCACTGTGAGCCATTTGCAGGGGGTTTTTTCGGGCATGTCAATAAAAAAATTGTATTGAAATGTCCCAAAAAAAATCACCCAGGGGACCCTCAAAAAAACTTAAGAT
>JAODAL010080198.1:0-12324 GCA_025379985.1 Phyllomedusa bahiana | reverse complement strand
TTTGGGGGTTTTATTGGTGGGGGGATGTACGGGAAGTATAGGGGGCGTGGATCCCTTTTTTGGTGTGGGATGTACTGGCGGTATATGGAGGCTGTGGATACTTGTAAGTGGTGTGGGGGTGTAGTGGGTGTATATGGGGAGCTGTGGATAATTGTTAGTGGTGTGGGGGGTTACTGGAGGTATATGGGGGCTGTGGATATTTGTTTTCGGTGCGGGGGTGTACTGGAGGTATATGGGGGCTGGGATCCCTTGTTGTGGTGTGGGGGGTGTACTGGAGGTATATGGAGGCTGTGGATACTTGTTAGTGGTGAGGGTGTAGTGGGTGTATATGGGGGCTGTGGATACTTGTTAGTGGTGTGGGGGTTTACTGGAGGTATATGGGGGCTGTGGATACCTGTTATTGGTGTGGGGGTGTACTGGAGGTATATGGGGGCTGTGGATACTTGTAAGTGGTGTGGGGGTGTAGTGGGTGTATATGGGGGCTGTGGATACTTGGTATTGGTGTGGGGGTGTACTGGAGGTATATGGGGGGCTGTGGATACTTGTTAGGGGTTTGTGGGATGTGGTGGAGGTATATGGGGGCTGTGGATACTTGTTAGTGGTGGGGGTGTATGGAGGTATATGGGGGCTGTGGACACTTGTTAGTGGTGTGGGGTGTCATGGAGGAATAGGGGGCTGTGGATACTTGTTAGTGGTGGGGGTGTACTGCAGGTATATGGAGGCTGTGAATACTTGTTAGTGGTGGGGGTGTACTGGAGGTATATGGGGGCTGTGGATACTTGTTGGTGGTGCGGGGATGTACTGGAGGTATATGGGGGCTGTGGATACTTGTTAGTGGTGGGGGTGTACTGGAGGTATATGGGGGCTGTGGAAAATTGATAGTGGTGTGGAGGTGCACTGGTGATATATGTGGAGCTGTGGATACTTGTTAGTGGTTTGGGGGTATCCTGGGTGTATATGGGGGCTGTGGATACTTGTAAGTGTTGGGGGGGGTGTAGGGGGTGTCTATGGGGAGCTGTGGATATTTATTAGTGGTGTGGGGGTGTACTGGAAGTATATGGGGCTGTGGATACTTGTTAGTGGTGTGGGGGTGTACTGGAAATATATGAGGCTGTGGATACCTGTTAGTGGTGTGGGGGTGTACTGGAGGTATATGGGGGCTGTGGATACCTGTTAATGGTGTGGGATGTACTGGAGGTATATGGGAGCTGTGTATACTTGTTAGTGGTGTGGGGGGTGTACTGGAGACATATGGGGGCTGTGGATACCTGTTAATGGTGTGGGGGTGTACTGGAGGTATATGGGGGGCTGTGGATACTTGTTAGTGGTGTGTGGGTATACTGGCGGTATATGGGGTGTGGATTCTTGTTGGTGGTATGGCGGTGTACTGGAAGTATAGGGGGGCTGTGGATAATCTGTTATGGTGTGGGGAATTTAATGGAGGTATATGGGGAGCTGTGGATACGTTTTACTGGTGTGGGGGTGTACTGGAGGTATATGGGGGGCTGTGGATACTTGTTAGTGGTGTGTGGGTATACTGGCGGTATATGGGAGCTGTGGATACTTGTTGGTGGTATGGGGGTGTACTGGAAGTATATGGGGGCTGTGGATACCTGTTATTGGTGTGGGGAAGTACTGGAGGTATATGGGGAGCTGTGGATACGTGTTACTGGTGTGGGGGTGTACTGGAGACATATGGGGGCGGGGATATTGTTAGTGGTGTTGGGATGTACTGGGGGTTAATGGGATCTGTGGATACTTTTGTAGGTGGGGTTTTGGAGGTGTATGGGGCTTTTGTTATATGTTTGTGGTGTGGGGTGTACTGGAGGTATATGGGGATCTGTGGATACTTGTTAGGGGTGGGGGTGTACTGGGGTATATGGGGATTGTGGATACCTGTAATTGGTGTGGGGATGTACTAAGTATTATGGTAGTCTGTGTATACTTTTAGGGGTTTGTGGGTTTTTTTTTACTGGAGACATATGGGGCTTTGTGGATACTGTTATTGGTGTTGGGATGTACTGGAAGTATTAATGGGGTGTGATAACCTTTTGGTTGTGGGGTTGTATGGCGGTTGAGGGGGGGTGTGGATACTTGTTAGTGGTGGGGGGGGGTGTACTGGAGGTATATGGGGGCTGTGGATATTGTTAGTGGTGTGGGGGGTACTGGAGGTATATAGGGGCTGTGGTTACTTGTTACTGGTGTGGGGGTGTACTGGAGGTATATGGGGGCTGTGGATACCTGTTATTGGTGTGGGGATGTATTGGAGGTATATGGGGGCTGTGGATACTTGTTAGTGGTGTGCGGATGTACTGGAGGTATATGGGGGCTGTGGATACTTGTTAGTGGTGTGGGGATGTACTAGAGGTATATGGGGGCTGTGGATACCTATTAGTGGTGTGGGGATTGTAATTCGGAAGGTAATATGGGACTGTGGGATACTTGATATGGTGTGGGATGTACTTGAGGTATAAGGGGGCTGTGAAGGACTTTTTAGAGGTGTGGGGATTGTACTAGAGGTATAATGGGGGGGCTGTTGGATACTTGTTAGTGTGTGGGGATGTTACTAGAGGTATATAGGGGGGCTTTGGATACCTGTTAGTGGTGAGGGGATGTATTGGAGGTATATGGGGCATGTGGATACTTGTTTAGTGGTGTGGGGATGTACTGAGATGTATAAGTGGGCTGTGGATACCTGTTAGTTGAGTGTGGGGATGAACAGGATGTATATAGGGCTGTGTATACATGTTAGTGGTGTGGGTATTACTGGAGTTATATATGGTGTGCTGTGGTATAACTTTATGTTATTGGTGAGGGGATGTATTGGAGGTATATTGGGGGCTGTGGATACTTGTTATGTGCGGGGTGATGTTTAGGAGGTATATGTGGGCTGTGGATACTTGATAGTGGTGGGTGGGTGTACTGGAGTGGAGTGGGATATGGGGGCTGTGGATACTTTTTAGTGGTGTGGTGAATGTACTGAGGTACATGGGATATGTGGAAACTAGTGTAGGTGGTTTGTGGTATACTGGAGGTATATTGGGACAGTGGATACTGGTTAGTGGTTGGATGTACTGAGAGGTAAAATGGGGCCTGTGGATTACTTGTTTGGTGGTGTGGGGTGTACTGGATGTATATGCCGATCTGTGGATACTTGTTGGTTGTGTGGGGGTGTACTGAGGAACGTGGCGTCACCTTTCAGTCTAAGCCTCTTCGGCTGAAGGCTCTGTTTCACATTCTAGCGGCTTTGGTAAGACAACCATTTGTGATATATACCATCAGATCTGATCAGAAACCATCACTGTATTGGAGTGACTTTTCCTTTGCTGTCAAAAGTGACATTACCTTGACTTACCTGTTACAGGATCATGTACGGGCCCAGCGCGACGCTTCTGCTACTAATGAATTTCCAGGCCCCAGATGTGAGAACCTGCACCATATGTAACAACGTCCCTGATATATAAGTAAGTATAACCCCTGATGTTTGAGAAGCTGTAAATTGATGGTAAAGTCACAGCTGAGCGCCCACAACCACAGACGTTCCAGAGCAGATTGGTAAAGCCTGATCCCGTGCATCTCCTAATCGCTTTAAAACTTACCCCTCAACCCACTATAAAACCAGCATGTTCCCTATCCTATAACTGACCCTCCTGATAACTACCGCTTCTAGGCCTTTAAAATGAGACCAGAAACAAGGTTGGATAAATGCCGACTAGCAGCGTTTTATTAACAAAATAAATAAACAACAATAATTAATTGGGATTATAAAATAAAAATATATAGAACACTGTCTTTAACAAATATACATATTTACCGTTGAAATCAACAGAAACACAAACCATTCAAAGCCACCCATCCAAAACAGCAACACATCCACTCATCGAAGATAAAAATCATGGGCTGAAGGTCCTTGGATCTAATTAACCCCCTAAACTCTTAAAGGGTTTTGCACAAATGTACGTAAAGTTCGACGTGGGAATCCTCCAAAATGGTATTTAATCACATTTCTAAATATATTGATTAAACCAAAAAAAAAAAAATTGACAGTCTGAGAGAGCTACAGCTGCCTGTACTTCCCTTAGTTACTAAAAGCTTCTATTAGATATTACCTACAAAGCTGCTTGCTGGGCACAGAGAACACTACTTAATCTGATGAAATGGGAGCTGAGAATCTTACACAAGGCACCTGGTAGAAGTAATGTTTTCTATTTCGTATACTAGAATCCACTAGTTTTGATTTAGATTATTTAGCTGAACATTTCACATCGATCCCTATAGCATGGCTCTGTGCTCGGGCATATGTCTCTTTTCTCTCGCTTCAGCGTTGGCCTTAGTTTACATTTACTTAGTAGCAGAATAAGGCACTTCCTGCAAAACCCTTTTAAGTCCCCCTTCGTTCCTGAGTCAGACTGATATAATGATAGCTCTGCCTCTAACATCCGCTGATGCCTGCATCTTCACTGAAACCCAGCCCATAGGAATGATTCTGATGCAAAGTTCAACGTTCCCAACAACAATTTCAAGTGATGTGATGAAATCATTTTTAATCCTGACCGCCCTATGAACTGCACTGAAGTAAACCACAAACAAAATGTTAGGGCTGTAGCCCTAGAACCTGCCTTAAGAGCAACGCAGCATCTACACAAAACTACCGTTAGACGCATTCCAACATCTCAGAGTCTGTACAAATCCCCGAAGAACTGGACATGTCATCGGCCCCTCTGTTTTTTTTGGAGCCAAATGACTCCAAACCGTTCTGCAACCCGAGGATAGCCGAGAAGCCAGAAACCCAGGAATCGCCGACGCAAAAGAAAAAGCGTCGAGATAAAGTATCACCAACGGTATGCGCAAATACATGCATCCAAAAACAACTAAACGCGCAGGAGATGGAACATCCGATCAGGTAAACACCTCTTCACGAAAAAGAACACCTCCCAAAAAACAACTTAGCTAATGAAATTCTATCTGGATGAACTGTTTTTGGGCCAAAAGTGTCCAAGTTAAATTAACCCTTCTAATTGGCACATCCAAAGAAGTACGACTCAACATAACACAGTTTAGGTCAATACCATTCATCTGAGCGACAACCCATCGCGAAGAAAGGTGAATGTGTTAAGCCTAAATTTATTGGGCTCCTCTTTGAGAACTTTGCTCAATGGAGACACGAATAGATCAGGGATCTCGGCAGGGAGCAAAACGGACCCCCATCCTGCCCATGCCACCGCTCCTTCACCAATTTACCCACAACCAATCCGGTGGGAGGGCGGAATCCAGAATCCACTTGAAACCCCTATCCCCTATAGCAAGCTTGCTGCCTTCTGATGGGAAACCAACTTAGAAAAGGGGGCCATCGCAGCTAGATTCCGTGGCCCCTATCCCGAATGGGTGCATTCCCCCCACTTCCTTTTCCCCTTTCCGATTTGGTAACCAACGCGATGACCCTAGTTGAGCCAGCATTACACAGGAAACAGACATGCTTGAATGTGCAAAAATAAATAACCTTCCCCAAACCAAAAAAGGCGCCACTTTAGTTCCTGGACTGTGGAACATAAGCCTCGGAATGTGCCTGATAACCCCTAATGCCCATGCCCCTCCGCCCTCCACCCAGAGGACTGCCCAAACCTGGTAGGGCATAACATTGAGCCAAAGCCGATATCCAACCGCCTCCTCCCTGACGAACTGCTCACGTTTGTGACCACAACCAGGCGTTGGCACACTGTATACCCATTACACTTCCCTTATCACATCTTAGTAACAGAACATGGTAGAGCTTTGCTGCTGGGCATTTTCATGCCTTGCCAAAAAAAGCAGAATGATTGCAGCCAATTACTTGAACGTTTGGTGGACGAGCCGCCACCTCTGCTACTTCTTCCTTTTCCCTCCATCTTGCTATTGTCGATTTTCTCCTTGTTCAGATTAAACTTCTTAAGGGAAGAACAGAGAATATCTCCACAGTACTCATCCTGCCAAATTTTCTCTTATACCTCTTTCTTTCGGTGCGCCCCCGCAATGGGCTTCTCAAAGCAAACATAACTTCCCCTTTTTTTCCTTATCATCTCAGGTGCATCACCCTCCACCTGTTTTCTTCTTGGTCTGCACTGGAACGGCATTCTAATTCTTCCCTAGGCCTTAGGAATAGTAAACTGACCCCCACTCTCCCTTATCGCCATCCCCTCTGACAAAACCCTGAGGCCTCCGCCCACTGGGCCCATGCCGACACAGGTGACGGAGAAACACCGGCAATGAATTCTGCTGTAAGCGAGTTAGCAAATCCCTAAAACCACTTGCCAACTAGCAACATCACCAGCCTATGCCCCCCTCCCCCACCTGAAACTGACAGACTAGAACACACTGTCCCCTCATCCACTATATAGTAGCCTGAGACAAAAACAGCTGATGGACTATGACAAGACATGACATATTCTTGACCGGAACTGGTGTGTCCCACCAATCATGATTAAGGATCCCTGACATGAGTGCCCACAACATCCGCCTGGCTGGGAGAGTGAAGCCGTCAGCCTGCTGGGCGTTAAACCCAAACGAGCCGTATGGTGACGCCAAAGAATATGGGCCATATGCAGGCGCCACCTTGACGACAACCGACACACCCCACGGAGATGAAAACCCGGGCAGCAGAACGCGGCGCCTCTTCCCACACGGACCATTGACACAGATCTTGCAGCAGAGATATGAACACCCTGCCTACAATGCGTGGCAGGCCTCCCTGATTGATCATCTCCAAGGTGGCATGCTGTATCCAGGGGGAAAAATAAAAAGTTTTCAGAAAAGCGTCTGGCATTAACGAGAAACGCGTACAACCCTCACTGTTTTTAAGTGGCTTTTAATGCACAATAAACAGGAGAGTTTTTATTCCTTCTTCTTCTTGTTTTCACACTTATTAGCTAATGTAACTCCCTGCTGTGAGCCAGCACCGTGCATTGTTTTTCTATTACTCAGCCGTGCTCTCCCAAGCCTTCTGCTGTTTGTTTGGATTATGCTGCCGGCTATCTGATCAGGTTTCACATTGAACCCAAACGCATATTAGTTTTACTGCCTCCTATTATATCACAACCATCAAAGGTTAGTGAACTTTCTATATCCATGGAGCACTATCTCATCTGTTTTACTGTACTAACGCCGGCTTTTCTCTTTGATATCTTTTGTATCCTGGGAAAAAATGTTGTCAGGTGCCCCAGCAGGAAGACCAGAAGAAGGGAAACCAGGCGTGCTGTGCACCTCTGGACTCGCCCACCTGGAGGGATTCCTCCAAGGCCGGACAGCAATGCCTCAATTGCCAGGTCGCACCACCCAGCCTGGAGGGGCCCAAGAGGGGCTCCATGGTGTGCGCGGGTCCTGGGGGTGATATCAGGGCTCAGCCTATTAGGAGACTGAGTCCTGCACTGACCTCTGGAAGGGGAAGCCACAGCAGCAGAGCATACCCCTGACCTGGGTCTGGAGCCACTCTGAGCCACGGTCCCCAGCCGCCTGACACAGCTCACTCAGCAGCTCCTCAACCCCGGAAATCACCTGGGCACAGAAGGGGCGGCACTGGACCCCGGAAGTGGCGGACGGTTATTGGGGCCCAGGAACTCCACATTGAGGACCAGTGAGTAAGCTGGGAGCAGTCGCACCATGCAGCCAACTTCTGAGCTGTACCCGTCTGCTCCCGCTCCGGGTCGTTGAGTCATGTGGTGCCTCCATCCATGGGACTCCGCACCACGCGTCCAGCACTGGCCTTTTCAGTTTCTGCAATATTATGTACTAGCGCATCTCAAAAAATGAGAATATCATTGAAAATTAAAGGGCTTCTCCAGGATCTTTTTATTTGTTATAGGGCTCACAAATGTATTAAATTAAACCTTGTAATTCATACTGTAATGAGTCTGTACAATATATGGGTTTCTTTATTTGTCTTCTATTATTGATATCAATTATCTTTTCAGTGATATTCCAATTTTTGAGATGCACTAGTGCATGTGTCAGAAAAATGTAAGGAAGACAATACAAGAAGCCGCAGCATCAAAGATTGATTCCTTGTTTATATCTGCCATCTAGTGGTACATAGAGGTAATGTGGGCTGTCTGTACAACTATTTCCAGGACTCCAGCTACAGTCTCCATCTGGAGCAATAAATAGATAAATATGAGATAGATAGATAGATAGATAGATAGATAGATAGATAGATAGATAGATAGATAGATAGATAGATAGATAGATATAGAGAAGATAGATATATAGATAAGATGAGCGATAGATAGATGAGATGGGATTTATCTGCGATAGATATATAGATAATAGATAATGATCGATAGATAATAGATAGATAGATAGATAGATAGATTTGAGAGTGATAGATAGAGAGATAGGAGAGATAGATAGAGAGATAGATAGATAGATAGAAAGATAGATAGATAGATAGGTAGATAGAATAGATAGTATAATAGATAGATAGATAGATAGTACTGAGAGAAAAGATAATAGATTATGAAGAGATAGATGGATTAGATATGAGATAGATATGGAGATATAATTTATAGATAGATAGTTAGATAGATAGATAGATAGATAGTTTAGATAGATTAGATATGAGAACATAGAATAGATAGATATGAGATAAGAATAGATATGGAGAGATAGATAGATAGATAAGATAGATAAATAGTGAAATAGCAGATATGAGATAGATAGATAGAGAGAGAGAGAGAGAGAGATAGATAGATAGTAAAGATAGATATGATAGATATAGATAGATACATAGAATTATGAGATAGATATTAGATAGATTAGATAGATAGATTAGATAGATAGATAGATAGATGATAGATTAGATAAAAAGAAGAAAAAAGTCGGGGCGCGCCCATAGTAAAGACCAGTACACAAGAAGGTACAAGGGTAATTAAAATGAGCTTACCTTTGGAGTTGTGCAAAAAAACACGGCATCAACACTCTGAGACACTTGTAGGGCCAAAGTTGCCGTTGCCCTAATCACGGCTGCCAGATCACAAGCCCACCAACGTATTCAAGTGCTGGCTAGCACCTCGGTAAAATATACAGATTGCTTACCCCTGGTGTGGGAATAAGCTATTATCTGGCTCACAATCCTTTTACTAAAGGACTTCCTCGTAGATAATAAAGTATTCTTATTATTAAAATACAGTGGAAAAAAACTTACCAACCCCCCGCTTTTTAACCCAAACGTTTCCGATAAAAACAAAGATAAAATAAAGACACAAGCTTTACCCTACCGCGTTTTCGCGCGGAAAACCCAACGCTTCATCAGAAGCCATATAACAAAAAAATCCGGCACACTTCTTATAAATAAAGAAAAACATCATTACCGTAATTAGATCTGACCAATCTCTGATCCTGTTACATGGATTGCATCATTTGAAGATGTAAAAGTCTAGTTGGTTTGTTTAAAATCCCCTGTCAATCAAAGTCACATGTACAGCCCCACATTAGAGTAAAAAACCATAAATGAGTTACATAATGATGTAATTGTATTAACCACCATGTCTCAATTACCAGGGGTGTAAACCACAATCCTCATTCAAAAACTTGTCTATAGACAACCCTGAATAAAAGAGAGCAATCGATGTTCTAAAAGGGACATTAATGTTGAAGGGGAATTCTATTTGCCAAGAGACTATATTATGACTTATTCTCTGTACCTCTTTAGTTTTTGCAAGTTAAAAATCTCAAACGGGGTCCAAATATGGTGATTAGCTAATCACAAGAAAGCATACATAAATTAAAAAGACGTTAAAAAAGCTGTATAATCCTATTCGATAGAGACGGAGATATTGTGGCTCTTAATCATTTTATATGTATGAGCCAAAACCGGAACATCTACATGAATAGACAACAGGTAAGGTAGCATCTTGACACCATGTAGAACAATAGATATATTGTAAAGGAAATAAATATTTTATTAAAAAATTATTTTTGAATAACACAAAATAATCAAAATTTGGATGGAGATAATTCATCCCCCGCTTTTTTTCTTTTTCTTTTCTACATATTTACGGTACGTCCCGGAGGAAAACCGTACATTGCCGCTGCCCAAGACAGTAAAGATGAATACTTCAAGAGCCGTATACTACTAGGAATTTATTCCAAACAAGAACTCAGGAAGAAGATTCTAAATGTATGACTACATTATTTAATACTCTAGAGAAAAAACTGTGCTTTGAGGCCCAACATAACTTGGACGTAATGTTTTTAAAAACGTATTTGACCTAATATTATACCTAAAGGATTAAGCATTTATTTTCCCTACCTACCTTTACTAACGACAATGTTTTGTAAGAGATGTGAAAACTATTCTGTCAACTTGCCAAAGAATTTGATGACATTATGATAGAGAAAGTAATAATCTAATTTTAAAGAAACCCTGGGAAAAAATAAAACTATTTTAAAGGAGCTTTTAAAAATTTGAACCTCAAAAAATTTCATAAAAAAAAATGGGTAACCCCAGAAGTACAGAAATTTTAGAGCAAACTCTTTTTTAGGAAAAAAGGAAAATGAATAGAGATAAAAAAAAATAAAAAAGTCACACATTAAAACACGAATAGAGAGTAGATTTGGGAGATAAAGGGAATTTTTGTCTACCCAAAACTTTGGATCAGCTAAAAAAAACTAAAGAGAGACAAAAAATTACACAAAAAAAGATTCAAAGGATAAATCCATCCAATGCATCCCAACACAAACCCCCCAATAATCTAGGGGGGAGACCCCCAAAAAGACAAATAATTGACAAAACCTAATCAAACAGAGAGAGAGAAAAATCTTTTAAAAAAAACAGCCCAAAATGCCCCTTTTCCTTTGGGTTGGATATAACCAACTCTCTATTCCCCATTTTCCCCAATTTTTAACAAAATTTTTACCAATTTTTACTCAGTACCTGTACCCCCAACTCATAGGAAAGATATTCCCTCTATGGGAAAGATAGATAGATATGAATAGTTAGATATGAATAATAGATAAAATAGAAATAAAATAGAAGATAGGGATAGATAAATAGGAGAAAAAATAATTGAGAAGAAAAGATAGGAGATAGATAGGGTAATAGAGGGAAGTAGATAGGGGGTTTAAAAATATAGGAAAAAAGAAAAAAAGAAGATATAGATAGATATATAGTGATAATAGATAGATAGATAAAAATTAGATAGATATAAGAAAAAATAGATAGAGAGAGATAATAATAGTGGATAGAAATGAATAGTAGATAGATAGTAATAGATAGAAAAAAAAGATAATATGAGATAGATAATATGAGTTTGATAGATAGATAGAAAATAGATAGAAAAATATAAATAGATGGGTAGATAGGTAAAGATGATAGATAGAAAGAATAGATAGATATAGATAGATAGATAGTTTTGGAGAGAGAGAGAGTAGATAATAGATAATAGATAGATAGATAAAGAAGATAGATAATAGAAAAAAGATAATATGAATAGCTAGATCGAATGATAGTAGATAGATAATAGATAGATAGATGATAGTTAGATAGATATAAATTTGTAGTTAGAAAAAATTTAGATAGATAGTAGATGATAGATAGAGATGATGATAATAAAGAAAAGTAGATAAAGTGATAGTAGATAGATAGATAAATAGATAGAAAATTAGAGGAAGAAGATAATAGATATGAAAATAATTAGATAGATGGAGATGATGGGAGAATATAATTGAGAGAAAATAATAGATGATAGATAGATAGAAAATAGATAATTAGATAGATAAGATAGATGATAATATGAGAGAGATAATAGAGAGATAGATGATATGAGAGAAGTGAAGATAGATTGAGGGAATTAAAAAAATTTAAACCCCTCCAAAATATTTTCCCATCTAAACTATTTTTTACCCATATGGGCTCAAGGAAATCATTTTAGGGGTATTTAAAAAATTGGTAAAAAAAAACCCTCAGGAAAAAAAAAAGAAAATCCCTAAAAAAGAAAATGTAACGATACACGAAAAAAAAAAAAAAGCCCTGTGGATAATAGGGGATTTTTATAAAAATGCGGAAAGGGTGGTTCTATTTTTAAAAAAAAATGGAAAATTATACAAGGAAGCCCTAAAAATTTTACAAAACCCCGCAGTATTAAAAAGTTTTTTGGGAAAAAAATTATTAAAACTTAAAGGGGACATTCATGAATTTTTAAACCGTTATCAAAAATTAGAACAATTAATGTTAAAGAGAAAAAGGGCCCTCTTTTAAAAAAAGCCTACAAACCTTTTTTTACCCCTCCCAAAGGTCCAAAAAGTTTTAAAATAACCCCCCTGGAAGACCTATTGTCTGGGGAATTGGCCCGTTTT
>JAODAL010080197.1:0-12324 GCA_025379985.1 Phyllomedusa bahiana | reverse complement strand
CGAGCCCACAATGAAAATGTGGGCATGGTGAGTCACAGACGCCAGGGGTGATTTCAGTTCCCGGGGCCCGGGCTGGTGCGGGTCGCTGCCGCACAATTGCAGAGCGCGCTGAGGAAGGCAGGAGGGGCCCCCCCCCTCCCTGCGACTTACTCCGACATCTTAATTTGATCGCGGAGCTAAGGGGTTAAACCCCAGGCCGGGATCTCTTGGCGGGGTGATGCGGCTGGGCCAGGGAATTTACCGTGGCCCCATTTCGGATCATGCGCGGTTCCCCCTAAACCCGTGCGATGCCGGGAGTATCTGTCCATTTGCGGGAAGTCACTTCCCGCTAGGGCGTATGTTTTGCCCAATGGGGGAAGGGGTTAAAAAACACTTTTTCCTGGCTCAGAGGGCTATGTGGTTTTTTTAAAAGAACTTTGTGCCACGCAGAAATATGCATGGGGAGCGTGGTTTGGTTTTTGAAAAAATGCGTGATTTAGTATGCCGCAGATGACAGACGTACTCTTAGATCGCTACAACTTCTTTATTGGGAAATTACTGGGTCAAAATGACCAAATAACTAAAAGGGGAACGCAGTCTGACAAGGAAAGAAAAAAAACCAAGAAAGGGGGCCAAGATCCCCTATAGCATAAAAGAGGGCCCCCTTTTAACCGCCACAAATGATTCCACAGATTATAACAGAACGTTCTGTTAAAACCTGTTCATGCAGAGCCCCCCCCTCCCTGAAAGAGTGGAGAGGGTGTGGAAGTAATTTTGTATTTATGTCACTGATCATTTTTCCTTCATTTGTCTGTCAGTGTCCGTTTTTTAAATTTTTAATAATCCATCATTTTGCTAAAGCCAAAAGAAACAGGGGTTTTCCAAAAAAAGAGTACATAAATGGGGTATTTGCAGTTCCCTTTTTTTGTATCCCTCCTGCTTTTTTTACCTAATTCAGACAATCCCCGATACAAACAAAGGGCTTATCAGGCATTATGGTTTCCAAAAATGCAATCGGTTGTGTTTGTTTTTCATTTCTTCTGACGATTAAAAAGGGGAAAACCAAAAAATAGTGGCAATGTCATAGAGTGGTGAAGGGTGGAAACGCATTAGGAAATCACAGGGTGGGTCGAGGAAGGGGTGGTCAGTTGGCGCAACAGTTAGTTTACGATGGCACAAGACAGAGTTGGATGGGGGTGATGGGCCCCCGGGCACAAAAAGGGGTAGGGGGGCCCCTGGAGGGGGGGCACAATGACAGATTGGGAGGTGGGGCGCTTTTAGTAGGCCCAAAGTGGCACAATGACAGATTGTGGAGGTGAAAGTAGCATGAGTGACCACAGAGTGGGACAATACATAGTGGGGGTGGCAGCAGATGAGAAGGCCACAGAGTGGCACATTGAAGATTGTGGAGGTGGCAGCAACAACAGCAGCATAGGTGGGGACTGCACAAAGACATAATTTTGAGGTGGCAGGCAAGTACTAATGAGGAAAAGGGGGGGGACGCACATCAATCCCGGATGACATGGTGACATAGCCAGGGGGTGACACAGCAGCCCTGAGGAGACCTGAGTGGTGAGAGGGCAGCAGATCCAAGGTAATAATTCCCCGTGAAGAGGAGGAGATGGGGGGCAATACCACTGGTTCAATACCATGGACCCTTATCCGAATCCTATCCTATAACATGTTTTTTATTGCATCTAAAATGCATCCAGCTCTTTCAAAATTTTTTAGTAATTTCCAAAACAATTCCCTTTGGCACAAGTTCCATATCACTGCTCTTACAGTGAAAGAAACCCTTTTTATGTATATTAAAAAAAATTTTTTTTTTAGATGTAAGGAAGCCCCTTGTTCTGGATACAGTCCTGTATAAAAAAGATTTCAACGTGTGCATGTTGCCCCTTTTAAACAACCATAATCCGTTTTTCCTTGGCAGTTTTTGCCCGACACTGGGGTACAATAAGTTTACTGTCCCCCAAAGGGTTCCCCAAATCCTTTTCCATTCACTTTTTTTTAGCATTTTCCTATTTAACAAGAAATTATGGAATGGATTTTTCCTTCCCTTGTGCATAATCTTGTATTTATCTGTGTTAAACCTCATCTTCCACTTCTCTGCTCAGGGCTCAAACTTAACCAGATAACTTTGTAATAAAACAATTTTCCTGTTTGTGTCGGTTACTTTCAGAGTTTTGTATCATCGCAAAATCGATTTTTACGTCCCGTCCATGTGTAAATCTTTTGGGTTTATTGGGAACCCAATATAAGTGTTTTTAATAGTAAAAATAGGTTGAGTATTTCCCTTTGTATTTTTGACCCAGTTACTTACCCTTGAAAGGTTTTCCCTAGTTAATTCCTTTTTTTTCCCCCTTTTTTTGGGGGGAAAAAATCATGTTTATCAAATGTTTTAGAAAAATTAGACAAAACATCCCAAAAGTACCCTATTTTTGAATTCCCCCGAGAAGTGAATCATTTGACAGGACCCCAAAAAACCCAGTAAGGGTTAACATTTATTTTGTGAAATAGGGTGTTTAGTCCAAGTTACAAAAAGGGCCGATGGGATTTGGTGTCCCTCTAAGGCGCGGGTTTTTAAATTCCCAGTCCCATTTTCCCCGGTTTTCCCGGGAAACCCCGATTTTGTTGGGCCCCGGGGTCTTTTTTATTAAAGTCCCCCCGCGTCGCCAGTGTTTGAGGCGCAGGCGGGACTTGGCGCAGTGCGGCGCTGCGCCTATGTTCGCCCCCCGGGAGTGCACTCATACATGGGGGGGAAAAGTCCCCCGCGCCTCACCAGTGGGGGGGGCGCAGTGGGGGGGACTGAGGTCAGTGGGGGGCTGCGCCTAACATTCCCCTTTCAGGGGTGCGCCCCTAATGGGGGAAAATTTCCCCTGCGCCTCGCCAGTATGTGGGGACATGTGGGGAATGGGCGCGTGCGGGCTTAGGCACAGAAGGGACTGCCCCGAAAATTGTTCCGATGCGAGAAGCTGGAACAGCGAGAAATCATTCCAGATGCCCCTTTGGGAGTATGAATCAAAAAATACCTTTATAAAGGCTTAAACATTTCAGAAAAAGAGCTCAAACCTCAAAAAAAAAAAAACATAAAAAAAAAATCATTTTCCAATATTAATTCAAAAATTAGGATTTTGGGAAATTCCCGGGAATACAAAATTAAAATTCTGAAAGCTTTCTCATTGGGGGCAGAAAATGGCCCAATCAGTGACCCTTAAAACCTACGGAGAATATTGACCAATCAGAATCAAAGGGGGGGGCAGTTAAAAATACGCAAAAATGCAAAAAGAGTTGTTTGGGCTGGCTGGGGGGCTTGGCACCCCACCAATCAGAATAGGAGGACAGGGACCCATTATAGCCTAGGGGAAAGTTTGAACCAACAAAATCAAAGGCGGGACAGTTAAAAATAAGTAAAAATGCAGAAAAGAGCTGTTTGGTTAACTAGGGGGGGCTTGCTATCCAGCAATCAGAGCGCGAGCACTTCACCCATTGAGTCTATGGAAATCGGGAATGAAATCTCGGTCTCAGGCCGTGCGCATGGATATGATTAAAAAAAACATTTTTTTTAGTTGAAAATATTCTTGAAAAGATCTCAAACATTCTTAAACATAAATCATTCATCCCGAACAAGCGTTTGCGCCGAACCGGGGCTACATTGGGGGTTGCAATAGAAAAAAATTCCCGGGAAAAACAGTAATTCAAAATCGGTACGCTATTTTATAGGTCGGCATAAAACCCGCCCAAACGAATAGGAGCGACAAAGACCCCATTATATCCCATGGAGGGAAAATTTACCAATCAGAAAGGGGCGACAAAAACCCCTTATAAACTATGGGGGGGAATTGACAATCAGAAAAGGAGCCAAAGACCCATTTTTATCCTAGGGGGAAAATTTTGACCCAAACAAAATCAAAGGGGGGACATTCAAAAAACAGTAAAAAAGCAGAAAAAAAGCTGATTGGTTGAACAGCGGGGGCTTGGGTATCCCAGCCCAAACAGGAGGCGAGTACTTCTCCCCTTGTAGTTTGGAGGGATCGGCGCAAGCAATCTCGGCGCTCAGGGCCGGCGCATGGAGAGAATAAAAAATACTTTTTTTAAGTGTAAATATTACAGATAAAGCGCTGAAACTTCTATAAAAATAAAGCATTAAATCCCTAACAAGCGTTTGTCGCCGAGGGCCGGGGCCCCATAAGGAATTTTAAAAAGAGGAATTGGGGGAAATACGTAATTCAAATTGTTTTAAGCTATTCTGATTTATTTGGGATAAACCAGCCAATCAGAATAGGGGCGACAGTGCCCCCTTTAACCTATAGAGAAGAATTGACCAATCGAATAGGAGGACAGGGACCATTATAATGGGAGAAATTTGACCAATCAATTCAAAGCGGGAAATTCAAAATAAAATAAAAAGGGGAGAAAAGAGTGATTGGTTGAAGCGCGGGGGGTTTCCAGCTAGCCCAATCAGAGCCGAGCACTTTCTATAGAGTTCTATGGGAAAAAAATGCAGAGCGAGCTCTGTTTGGATTGGGTATTAAAAGAGGGGCGGTTTTTGGACCCCAATGGGAGGCGGCGACGCTCCTATGGGTTTCTAAAGCAATCTGAAATAAAAATTCATGTCCAAATCAATGAAATACTTGCCCAAGTTGTCCCATTGTAATAAAATGAATAATAAAAAGGGGGGGAAAGAAAAAAAAAAAATTAATTCAATAAAAACGGTTTTTTTTCTTTTTTTTCGTTGCCCAAGGGTCAATAGTATTGGAGTAACAAAAAAAAAAGAAATAAACAGGATTTTATTGATTTAAATTTTTTTTTCATTGTTTTAAGGAAAAAAAAAACCTTTATTAAAACAAAAATCCCCGTAGCGAGGGGTTTTTTGGTCTTCTGCAATTGAGCGTCGGGTCCAAATTTTTGTTCTTCACCTTTTGCTATATATGTATGTAATTAATTCGTTTTTTAATTAAGACCAAAAGGATACCTTGAGTTTAACATGATTCATGTGGACGATGTGGTTCTGAGAAGATATAAAAACCCAGAATTTTACCCCCATTTAAAACCAAGTACCTGCAATGGGTATTTTTAATTTTTTAAAAAAAAACTTACAGACATATCTTTATACACAATTGAAACACAAGAATCTAACAACAATTGAAAGGAGGGCATTACAAGAGATCAAAAATAACCCTTATATTACAATATGCAGTTCTGACAAAGGAGGATCAATTGTAATAATAGGTGTAAAAAAATAGGGGTAAAGTAGGTGGGAATAAAAACATGGAAGATTATGTATATTCCACCATACAATTTAGTCCCCAATTTTCTAGTATCACTAAAATTATTAATAATTTCTACCGTTAATGTGATCGTTTTAAAAACCCCTTTTTAAAGGAAGATTTAAATTTTTCCCCAAAAGACCCAAAAGATGGGTAATCCAAGTTATTTATAAAAACAAAAACAAAAAGGGGGTAATTTAAATTTTGGATAAAAACTACTGGTAGTTTTAAATGTGGTACATGTTCACATGTGCACAAGACCGCACATTTTAAATCAGAAGTTATGGGTAAAGAATATAAAATTCAAGACCACATGACTTGTCAGAGTCGATATGTGGTTTATTTGATTTTTTTGTAAAGCTTTAAAAATTACAGAACTGGCTGTAGAACGAGTTGTTTGTCACAACGTGTACGAGAACATACTTATAATGAACTACAGCCCAGTTTGCGCTCTGTGTTAGGAGCCTCTCGTCACTTTAGAGATGTCCACAATAATTCAGTGAGTGACCTTTGGGTCATAGCCATGGAAAAAGTAAATAAGTCTCGTAGAGGAGGAGACTGTGGGATACATCTGATACACAGAGAAGCCTTTTGGATACTCATGTTAAACCTAACTTATCCTTTTGGCCTTAATTATAAAATGGATTTATTATACATATATTAGTATAACAATTTGGGTAATTATATCAAAGTTATTTTTCTAACTGCTTGTCTATGAATGAGCCATTATTGTTTGTCAATCATGGAGAGTTAGGGGTTAAACCACAGATGGTTTGCTTAAGGAATAGCATTTAAGGGTTTAACCAAAGAACATGCACCATGCTACTTCTAAGAGTCTGTTGGTGGACTCGAAACGCATAAGATGTGTGTTGAGTTTTCAGTGCTATGTTTTTAATATGCTTTTAAAATTAATGGGATAAAATAAAGTTCATTAGATTTTTTTATCATATTTCGAGTGCTGATAACCTTCTATTACGCAGTGGACTACATCACTGGCAGCCGAGGGATTTCTTCCATGCACAGGACTACCTAATAACAGGACACCATACACAGAAAGTGAGCAAACAACCAAACCCTTTTTTTTGGAACAAAGTAGATGTGACTTTCAAAATTCTGTGAAAACTGGGTAATAACCCTTCGTTTGAACTTTTCTAGGCACAGATTTAGCTAAGGAACAACTGCATAGAAATTGACAGAAAGAAAATCTTGACTTGAGGAAATGCTCTTTAGAGTCCAGTCAGTTCCACAGCTGATTCAGTTGAAATGTAAATGCATTTTGACCTGGATATTGAAGAAAAAAAAGCAGGGTAATAGATAAATCTTTGGATTTGGTAGCTTTTATTTTTTATTTTCATGCAATTTGATGCAAGCTAATTGGACTGTTTAATGAAGGGAACTAATAGCTATATGGATGCTATTTCAGCACTATTTTAGTTGTATTTTTTCGAGCACACAACATTTGCAAGCTAATAGTATGCAACTGTACTTGCTGAACATACTGTCAGGAACTTAATTGAGGAACATTTTAATGTTTTTGAAAACTCTTACTTGCTATGCTGCATTCTGCATTTTATAAAACATTACATTATCCAACATAACATAGTATACTTTCCTTTTTTCCAAATTATACCAACTTCAATCCTTTGTCCCTTATTAGGAACTGATCAATATATTTGCATTCATACATTTACTATATTTCTCCAGAAAGTGATCATCTGGTTCCATACTACACTCTCAGGATTCACACACCTGGCCAAATTATGTCTCCATATATGCTCAAAGCTGTGCAAAACCCCAATACTGTCTCCCTAGAAGTCTTTGGGGCCACACAGTACCTCCTTATGCCCTTGCTTTCATATGAATACACAAAGTGGTTTACCTGAGCCAGAAATATTGTATTAGCGCTAGAATGTGCCTGATTTATGACCCAAAGTAGAGCGGGTTCATAAATCAGGCGTATTCTATACTAATATTGTGTGCATGAAAATTGCCGTTTAAACGCCAAAATTCTTACATGTCGTCCAAAGTCTTCTGTCCATGTCTATCAATTACCATTGATATTTATTGTATTATTTGGAACAATTATGCTACAGTAGTTCAATATGAAAAAATATGGAAGAATAATATTTTTAGCAATGGGAACCTGCTTCCGTGTTTGAGATGCCTGTGTACATGTGACCCTTTCTGTCATCGAAAGGGGATTCTCACCACAATGATTAGCTTTAACATGTAGGGAAAGGTACTAGTAAATGAAGACCATTACCAAATACTTTGTGCTGATTTGATTTTGCTATGTTCATGAGATAAAGGAATATGTATCTCCTCTTTGTGCAAGTAAGTTTCTCTTGGTTACCGACCATCTCTCCCCACCTCTTACTATTGTTTTTTTTCTTATCTGATTGATCCAAGTGGCAGTGATAATGTTGAGTCCCTCCCTGCTGAGTCTTATCTCTAGCAGAGGAGCTTTGTTTATCTAAGTAAATGCCAAGTTGTAATGTTTAGAGCTCTGTAGCCTTGTGCATTACAGTTTACAGACCTCCAGCAGTTATGTCACTGTGTCAGGATCAGCTAGGAATAGCAGAGCTGATATGCCATTCACTGCTGTAGAACCACCTACAGCCTGACCAATAAGTGTGAGTTTGAAGCTGATTGTGTCTCTGTGAAACAGCATGGTGAGAAAACCCCTTCAAACAGAAAAATATTAAAACATTAATTTGATTGGGCCATAGAGCTACAATAGAAAGCCTTGTCTTTTTTCTAAGAATATATAAAATGTTTCCTCTGTGGAGACAACATATACCTGTATTAAAGACATATATATTCTGAAGTAAAGGGCATCTCAATATACTGATCATTTTTACCCCATTAAATAGGGGCAAGTTTTCCCCATTAAACATCACAAAATCGAATACAGTCTTTTATATTTTTGGGGGGGGTATAGTTTTATCAGACACTGTTTTTGATGGCTGTGGATTACAACTTTCTGTAAGACTTTTCTGCTGTGTTTTAGCATTCATGAAAACACCTAGTTTTGCATACACAGCTCAATGTATAGGAGTGAGCTGCAGTACCAGACTCAACCTTTAGATAAGAGTGGCGCTATTTCTGGAAGCCATGTCCTTTTAACCTTTTACAAACTTTCTCAACTGAAATTGTGCCAGTAAATTTATACTTTCAATATAGTATACAGGTATGGTATGCTTAACTCTGGCTTTTTTTATTTAGATATCATTTTCCACATTTATCTAAACAAATCTATGTAACTTATCATTTCCACAGGCTAAACATGACCACTATACAATCCGCAATGTACTGTATTGCAACAATTATATACAGCAGACATTTATTTCATACATAAGTCTGGTTGAAAATAAAACAAGAAGGGATAAAAGGTAATACAGGCCTTAAAGTGGATTGAAGATGGAAAAATGTTATCAGCTGTCAGGTTCCGAGTTGCAAGTATTTTATTTTTTATCTCTCAGCATTTGTTTTTTGTGATATTTATCAAGTGTTAAATTTTGGGTTTGTTAAGGGATTCTATACAGCTCCAGTAATGCCAGGCACACTATCTGATCTGGGAAATGATCTCTGGTTAACAGAAATAACAATGAAAAACTGACATGCTAAAATATATGAGAAAATAAATCCTTTCCAGAAGGGTTTGTAATAGAAGTTATATGATGGCAGACAGAAAAAGTCATCTAAAGCAGTATGAATAAATACAGGACAAGAGGAATATCAATCTCAGCAGAACAGGATGCAATGGGAGATAAAGACTAACATTGCAGTGCTGAGACGCACCAAGGTTCAGCTTTGTAGATTAAGGCTATGTCTACACAGCACAGGTTGTCCGTCGGATTTTCGGCGGTTTTAGTATTTAGAAACCATTGAAAATCCGACGAAAAACACTTCACATAAACTTCAATACAAACAACGACCTGTAGTCTAGACAGGTTGTTTTTTTTCGGGTTTGGTTTTCAAAGCGGGGTTTTTTAAAAAAAGAAAATACTGCCAGACCCCGGCAAAAAATTTTTCTATTGAAGTTTGAAAACCCGGTGGGGGGGTTTTTTGGTGGGACGCTGAAAAAAAAAAACCCAAGTGTTTAAACAAGGCATACACATTTAAAAACCAGTGAATGCCTGAAAAAACACCCAAAAAAAACACACCAAAAACCATACCAAAACCTCAACAAAAACTAAAAACAACCCCAAAAAACTGGTTGGAAACCCAGCTGATTTGGACAAAAAACTGACAAAATACACAGGTTCAAAGTTTAGTTATTGACAAGTTTTTTGTCCTATGCTGTGTAGACCTAGCCTAAAGATGCAGTAAATGCTTAGACTAAGTTTATACTTTGTGCTTATACCAGATGTACACTTCCTTTTTAATGTAACTTATAGCAAATGTACCTTATTTTGACATATCTCTCAAATGGTTTGTATATCAACAATCGGCATCATGTAGCTCATGAATGAAGTCACGTGTGGTGAGCTGGCTTGGTTGGTGTATAAGGTGTGAGATGAGCTGCCAGTGCACCTCTTCCTTGTTGCTATCATGGGTAAAAGGGTTGATTATATCGGCTTTCGGGGCAAGAGTGGCAGTATTTCGAAAAGTTTTGGGAGTTTTCCTGTGTCTTAGTGAAAGTGTATCAAAAGTGGAAAGTGGCCCATTGGAATGGGGTATGGAAACTGCAGGCCCCTGTCATGAGTGAGGGGGAAGTCAGTGTAAAGGGGTTTCAGAAGGGTGGACCAACCCCTCAGTTGACAGATAACCTACAATAAAAAAGGGGGTCCCAAAGTTGTCTATAACATAAGTTCAGTGAACCCTACTGTGTATGGGGCTCTAAAGCAGACGGATGGTCTCTGCACATCTCCTAACCAAGCTGCATCACCAGAAAAAGCTTACATTTTTCTTGACAGTTACAGTTCATTGAACACATGTCCGTTGGTGTGTCTGGCAACAAACATCAAAAAGGGGCAAACGGGGTAGTGGTTGGGAATGTTTTTATGGCACTCCCAGGGGCAATTATGCATGTGAAAGGAACTCTTAACAGATTTGGGTATTAGTCCATCCTTGCAGATCACGTACACCGATACATGCTGATTGTATTCACTAGGGAGGATGGCATCTTCTAGCAAGACAATGAGCATTACGTGGATTGAAATGTTAAATTTGGCTGCAAGAGCATGCCCCAGTTTCTCTATAACCCGGGCCCCTCAATCCCCCAGCTTGAACCAATTGAGCACGTGACCCCCCACCCAAGTACTCTCCAGCAGCGGTGTGATGCAGTCAGCATGGTTCGAGATACCTGTAACAACCACCAGGACCTCATTGAATTACTCTCAGCCTGTTGAGCTGCTGTCTGCCCTGCACATGACAGTTATTTTAGAGAGTATAATAAAATGACTGATTAGTCATCATCCATTTGAGAGGGCTTTTCAGGATCATAATATTAATGGTCTTTCCTTAAGACAGGCTATTTAATCAGTGTGGACTGACTTTTGTCACCCTGCTAATAGAGTGTTTAATGGAGTTGCGGCCGTAGGATAAGTGCTCCATATACCTGCATGATGCACATAGTGGAACCTTGATGTCGCTATGCTAATTTTTTAAAAAATTGAAAAAATTTTTGATTGTAAAAACAATTAGATTTCTTTATTAATATTGCACAGTCCTCAGTGTTGTAGAGCTATGTGGCACGTATACGATCTAATCTTTCTCTCAACACTAGTTAGGTGTTCAAAAGTTAATTCATTCAATTATTTTTTTTCTTACTTTAGCTTTTACAAATCACATATCCACATATATACAATACTCACAAAAGCTTAGGGACATTTGGCTTTTGATGTAAATTTCAAGATGAACATAACATTTTGTCTCTTAACGTTCAATGTTCTATGTTTTAGTACTTTTTGCATAACTTGATTTTCTCTGATAAGGAGCTTAATGGCAAAATTAGAGGATCACTTTGAATTGGGATTTGAACAGTTCTCCTCATCTGTTTACTTTTTGACATCATGAGCAAGAAAAAATCTTAGAATTTTTTAAAAACATCCTCCCCTTGAGAGGTTCGAGCAGGATGTTCCAGTTGCAGTGGCCCTGAGCTTAGAATCCCAAAGGGGATGAAGGGTACAGAAAGGAAAAATAAGTGGTGTCCTTTGGACTCCATCACAAAATGATGACTGTTTAAATTGTAAAAAATGCCCAATGAACAGGGGATGTTTGCACACAACCCCAGGCACATTTAAAGGGGAGGTGGAGAAAACCCAAAGTAAGACAGACCATTTGTAACCATTAAAAACAGGGTGGTCTGCGTGCTGACGCGGCAAGGGTACCTGCCCACATCCCCGGGCACGGGACGGGGGAGAGTGGTCCTGATGTTGGGGGCGATTATTATCCAAAGATGAAATCGAAAGGGTTTTTATGGTGATCGAAATTTTTAGTCATGCGAAAATTTAAAGGGCTAAAATCTGTGCATATTTTTAAATCGCGCATTTTCGGGCTTCCTGTAATTTTTTGGGGGCCAGCAAATCAGATTAAGAATAGAGCAGGGTGAATGTGTGTGCGACGCTGACTGGGATGTGTATGGGTTTCGATTGGGTGGAAAAATCCATGACCGTTTTACATAGAAAAGTGTTTCCCCGTTCGCCTCAGTGTTCTCAGCGTCTCATAGGGGGTAGGACGTTGGCTCTGTCTGTGGCCAAAAGCTCAGCGAAAATTTTTCTATTTTTGACAGGAAAACCCCTACTATTAGCTGTGACCCTTAAATTTAGTTTGATTAGGATTGGAAAATTTTATGTAGTTAGCTAGAGAATTTTTAAAAGGGGCATCTACCCCTGTAAATCACGGGGTAGCAGGGGGGGGGGGGGGCCCCGGGGGCAAGACGCTCTGTAAAAAACACTATAAAGTCAAAGACTTAGTGGGAGAAGCAATATCTTTTTTTTAACAGTTTTTTTATTTTAAATATTTCCTATTGGGGGCCTAAATTTTTAAGGGTTTTCACATCATTTCTAGTCTCTCTCTTTTATGCAAACTCACTTTTTTTTATCAAAAACATTTTTTAGGGTGCTTTTTT
>JAODAL010080196.1:0-12324 GCA_025379985.1 Phyllomedusa bahiana | reverse complement strand
GGGGGCCCCCCTCCGCCCCCCCCCCTTGACTTACAGGGTAGATGCCCCCTTTTAAAAATTTTCTACCTAACATATATAAATTTTCCAACCCTCTAATCTAAAAAAATTTAAGGATCACAGTAAAGTAGGGTTTCTTGTGAAAAAAATATAATAATTTCCCCTGAGTTTTTTGGGGACACAAGCAGAGCGCACGCCCTTCTGCTCTAAAGCCCTGGGACACCTGGGGGGCTAAACGGGAAAAACCCCATTTTCTATTTTTAAAAAACGACCCCATGTGTTTTTTCCAACCCAATTTCCAACCATAACCCCATCATGCGTCGCCAAACATTTCACCCTGCTCTATTCTTTTAATTGATTTGCTGGCCGGAAAAAATTTACGGGGAAGCGCCGAAAAAGGCCGATCTTAATAGATGAGGGCACAGTTTTTAACCAAAATTTATCGCATAAACCAAAAAATCTAAATCCCCTTTAAAAAACTGTGCCGATTTCAATTTTGTGTAATAATCCCCCCAACACTAATAAAGAGTTTTTCTTTTTGAACCCAATCGGCAATTTAGTAAAAAATTGGGAAAGTATAAAAAAATTGAGGAATGTTTCCTAGTCATTTATATCGAATAAGTTACTTCATTTTTTACAAAAAGGGAGACCCCATTGATTTTTCTCTCTAACGATTGGCCAAAGGGTTTTGTTACCGGATAACCAGCTAAGCCATACGGGTTATTTTCTGCCCAAGGTACACAAGCCCACTTATCACCCACCTGGGGGGCCAATAGTTGCGGGAGGGGCTCTTAACAGAGCCACTGTCCCCCAAAATCTAATTGGCTTTTGAGACCCATATTTGGGCCCCTTTTTCCATCCTTTCTGCTAGACACCAAAACCCTTTTTTGGGAGAAAATTAAAAAAATTTCACAGTTTTTCCCCCAATTTTTGACTGGGGGAAATTGATGTGTCAGACTTTTTCCTAAAAATTAAAGGGATTTCTGATGGATTAAAGGCCCCAGGTCATTTTGGGTTTGGACAAAAAGGACTCCCCCAAAAAAAATAGATTTCATTTGAACATTTGGGAAGTCGGTTAAGGGGATTAAAGCTTTTTGATTTTAATGTTTTTTTGGTTTTGCCCAAAAAAATAGGCCCCCAGGGTGGGCCAAAACCATTGCTCCGACTGTCCCCAAATCTTTTTTTTAAGGGGTTATTGGGAGGAGAATTATGTTTTATTAAGAATCCCTTTGTAAAAAAACATTGCGCATTGGTCTAGAATTTATTTGACGATTTTTCTAATTATTTTTTGGAAAAGGTAAAATAAAACTGGGTTTTAAAGAAATTTAAAAAAAATTTCATTATTGGAAATGATATAAATATGGATTTTTACTTCGAACTTCGGAGGGAAATCAGTGATTTTCCAAAAATGTAGAAATCCTTTTGGGAGAGGATCTATCAGAACCAAGGATTTAGGAAAACTAGGGGGCAACGAACTCCCTTCCATTTCGTAGTTTCCATCCTGCCATTTTAAAAAAACCCCCTCCGTAGGGCCAAATTTTTTTGCGACTTAGGCGGAACAACAGTGAATATAGTGACTTTTGGAGCAATCTCGGGAAAGCGGGCGATGGGGTTAAGGGGAGGGGGGTTTTTTAAGGGATGTAAATTTCGATGCCTTTTCTAAAGGCAAATTAATCAGGAAGAAAAAAGTTTGTTTTTAAAGAAGGGGAAAAGATAGAGCTATTTTTTTTTTTTTGAGATAGTACCATTTGGACACAATCAGAAATTCAATTAGAAGGTTGGCAAAATTTTATCCCCGATACATTTACAGGAGAAAGTGCAAAACCCCCCCAATTGTAACTTTTAGAAAGATGTGGGAATTGGGGATGAACTGTCCTGGCGCTTGGTTTCTAATTGGTTTTTGAAAAGGAAAAAAAGGGTTTTTTTTTGTTAAAATGGTTGGAGTTTTTAAACCCCCGGGGGTTTTTTATCCGGTTTGGGGAATAAAAAACTTGTTTTAAAGGGGTTTTTTTTTTGGGGGCCCGTGACTCCCTTTTTTTATTTGTTAAAAAATTTGAAGGGAAAGGGGAAAATTTTTAAATTGGAAAAAAAGGAAGGGGAACCCAAAAGTTTTTTTCCAATTGATTTAATATCCTTTTAACACTTTTTGTAGAGGCTCCATATGGACCGTCTTATATAAAACCCCAAAAAGGGGTGGAAACCCCTTAAGGGGTCCTTTTGTTTTTGACCCCCTCAATTTTTAAATAATTTGTTTTTTTGTTTTCCTTATAATTTAGGATCCCTTATGTGTGCTTATTAGAGGGTTTTAGGGTTTCGGGCCCTTTTTTTTTAGAAAATCTTCATAGTGTACCCCCCTTTTTGCCCGGTTTAAAAAGGCTTTTATTGGGACTGCTCTTTTTAGTGAAAAACCCCTTTGAAATTAAAAATCATAAGGGGGTGCCGTGACTCCTCTTCTTTTGCTTGTGGATTTAAGCTGTTTCCTTTTGAAAACCCCGACACCCCCCAAAAATTTATAGGTGGGGGTTCCCCTGTTAGCTAAAAGTGCACCCGTTTGATTTTAAACCCATTGGTGCCCCCCCCTTTACCTCTCCCATGGATTGCTCCTTCGAATTTTTATAAATTTTTGCTGCCCAGTCGGAGCTCGAAAGTAGAAACCCCAATACACTTTGGGTGGGACATGAAATCTGAAGTTTTCAGCACAGTAAATTACATTCCAATGAACTTTTTAATCATGTGACTATTTTATCACTACATGATTGGTTAATTGGCGGTCGCTAAGAGACAAGTTATAATTTGCATGTACGTATAAAGCATTAGCTGATATGACACATTTGCAAACTCTCCTCTGTATTATCTGGGGGGAGGAGGAAGGCCTTGAATCTCTTTGCTGTTAGCAGACACTGCATCTGTCTCAAGGAAAGCTGTGTGAGAGATATCTGATACTTCGATAAGGATGTATAGCAGTAAAAGCAGTTTAACAAACTATCTGATGAGCTTAATAAGAATGTAATGATGAAACAGACTTTTGATGTTTTCTTCTTAAATTACCAACTTGACAAGAGCAGTCACACTATGGAGCCTCTACTGTAAGAGTGGTCACACGATGGGGCCTCTACTATAAGGGCAGTCACACTATGGAGCCTCTACTGTAAGAGCGGTCACACTATGGAGCCTCTACGGTAAGAGCGGTCACACTATGGAGCCTCTACTATAAGAGGAGCTGCACTATGGAGCCTCTACTATAAGAGCGGTCACACTATGGAGCCTCTACTGTAAGAGGAGTCACACTATGGAGCTTCTACTGTAAGAGCGGTCACACTATAGAGCCTTTACTATAAGAGCAGTCACACTATGGAACCTCTTCTATAAGAGGAGTCACACTATGTAGCCTCTACTATAAGAGCGGTCACCCTCTGTAGCCTCTACTGTAAGAGCAGTCACACTATGGATCCTCTACTATAAGAGCAGTCACATTATGGAGACTCTACTGTAAGAGCAGTCACACTATGGAGCCTCTACTATAAGAGCAGTCACACTATGGAGCCTCTACTGTAAGAGTGGTCACACTATGGAGCCTCTATTGTAAGAAAAACCCTGGGGTCCAAAAACACTTATGGAGCCTCTACTGTAAGAGCGGTCACACTATGGAGCCTCTACTGTAGAAAGGAGCGTCACAACTATGGAGCCTCTACTATAAAAAGCCCCGGGTCACAAACTATGTAGCCTCTACTAAAAAGAGCAGTCACACTATGGAGCCTCTACTGCAAGAGCAGTCACACTATGGAGCATTACTATAAGAGGCGGTCACACTATGGAGCCTTTTACTATAAGAGGGGGTCACACTATGGAGCCTCTATATAAGAGCGGTCACACTATGGAGCCTCTACTATAAGAGGGTCACACTATGGAAGCCTCTACTATAAGAGGGTCCACACTTATGGAGCGTCCTCTACTATAAGAGCGGTCACACTGTGGAGCCTCTACTTAAGAGGTCACACTATGGAGCCTCTACTGTAAGAGCGGTCACACTATGGAGCCTCTACTAAAAGGAGTTGTCACACTATGGAGCCTCTACTGTAAGACCAGTCACACTATGTATCCTCTACTATAAGAGCGGATCCGACCCCACTATGGAGCCTCTACTAAGAAGAGCCGGGTCAACGACTATGGAGCATCTACTATTAGAGTGGTCACACTATGGAGCCTCTATTATAAGATGGGTCACACTATGGAGCCTCTACTTAAGAGCGGTCACCACCTATGGGGCCTACCTTACTATAAGAGGGGTCACACTATGGAGCCTCTACTATAAGAGCGATCACACTATGGAGTCTCTACTATAAGAGCAGTCACACTATGCAGCCTCTACTGTAACAGTGTCACACTATGGAGCCTCTACTGTAAGAGCGGTGACACTATGGAGCCTCTACTATAAGAGCCGTCACACTATGGAGCCTTACTATAAGACCCGGTCACGCTATGGAGCCCTCTATTGTAAGAGCGGTCACACTATGGAGCCTCTACTGTCAAGAGCGGTCACACTATGGAGCCTCTCACTATAAGAGGGGTTCACACTATGGAGCCTCTACTATAAGAGCAGTCATACTATGGAGCCTCTAGTATAAAGAGCGGGTCACACTATGGAGCCCTTACTATAAGAGCGTCACACTATGGTGCCTCTACTATAAGAGCGGTCACACTATGGAGCCTCTACTATAAGAGCGGTCACACTATGGAGCCTCTACTGTAAGAGTGGTCACACTATGGAGCCTCTACTGTAAGAGCGGTCACACTATGGAGCCTCTACTATAAGAGCAGTCACACTATGTAGCCTCTACAATAAGAGCAGTCACACTATGGAGCCTCTACTGTAAGAGCAGTCACACTATGGAGCCTCTACTATAAGAGCGGTCACACTATGGAGCCTCTACTCTAAGAGATGTGACACAGGGAGCCTCTACTGTAAGAGCAGTCACACTATGGAGCCTCTACTGTAAGAGCAGTCACACTATGAAGCCTCTACTATAAGAGGCACGGTCAACTATGGAGCATTTACTCTATAAGAGCAGTCACACTATGGAGCCTCTACTAAAAGAGGGGTTCACACTATGAGCCTCTATTTAGTAAGACCAGTCACACAATGGAGCCTCTACTATAAGACGTCACACTATGGAGCCTCTACTGTAAGAGCGGTCACACTATGGAGCTTCTACTATAAGAGCGGTCACACTATGGAGCCTCTACTATAAGAGCGGTCACACTATGGAGCCTCTACTATAAGAGCGGTCACACTATGGAGCCTCTACTATAAGAGCAGTCACACTATAGAGACTCTACTTAAGACGGTCACACTATGGAGCCTATACTATTAGAGCTGTACACTATGTAGCCTCTACTAAAAAGAGCCGTCCACATATGTAGCCTCTACTGTAAGAGCAATCACAATATGGAGCCTCTACTATAAGAGTGGTCACACTATGGAGCCTCTACTATAAGAGCGGTCACACTATGGAGCCTCTACTATAAGAGCGGTCACACTATGGAGCCTCTACTATAAGAGCGGTCACACTATGGAGCCTCTACTATAAGAGCGGTCACACTATGGAGCCTCTACTATAAGAGCAGTCACACTATGGAGCCTCTACTATAAGAGCAGTCACACTATGGAGCCTCTACTGTAAGAGCGGTCACACTATGTAGTTCTCCACTGCTGAGTCATACTTTCCGCTCAGGATTACTCACCTGTTCCCTCAGGGATCACTATAATGGTCTCACCAGAAATCCACTGGTACACGGGGAAATGGTAGACTTTCCCATCGGGGGCAGTGACAGTTACATACTGGCAGTACCAGGCATCTTCAAGAAGGACCCCACATGTATTCTTGTAGAGTCGCACAAACAGGAGCTCCCCAAGATCCTGCTGAGTTTCAATCTCAAAGTCAGATGTCTGTGGAGGCAAAGAGAGGGGGAAAATGGATCCCCCAATTGTAAGATATATTGATAATATTTGGCATAAAATTATCACATCAATCTCCTCCCCTCACGCATTTCCTCTTCTTTCCCATTAACCCAATAACAGAAGAAGAAGTCCTGACTGTTCCCTCAGACTTATCCAGTCTCTTTCCTCTGGGACCTTTCCCTCCTGTTATTACCTCACTTCTCATACAGAGTCTGAATGGATGGGTTGTTGAGCACACCTGCCGCAGCTCCACTCACTGGCTCTGGGGATGATGAAGATAGTCCTATGGCCATTATAGGCAACCTGAAGACTTGAGAAGATGCAAGGGACACGGAGATTAAGGGGTTCATGGTGACTGGTGACCTGGTAAACACAACCAATGTGTATATAGGATGTGGTGAGAGCTCAATGTGACTCTGCTGCCTGATGATCACCATATTCCTGCAGCCGCTCCTGACTACTGCTAGCGCAGAGCACTCACCTTCTTTATCCACAGGTAGGACAGCTCCTGCTTCTTGCTTTCTCCATTCTCTCCCACAAGGCTGATGGCAACGGTGTCGAGTGTCCCAGCAGTGAGGTCGCTTCCTGTGGTCACTGTCACTTGGTAGAGCACCATGTCTTCTCACCTGGATCAGCTCTGCACTCTCTGGAATACATGTAGTGTAGAGGAGTTGGTGATATGATAGATAGCAAGAATCTGATGAGGTTAATAGTGTTTATTAGGGATGAGCGATACTATCGACAAAAGTTGAAATTGGCACGGTTTTTACGTTTATCGGTGTTTTGCGATGATGCGATAGTTTACTTGAATATCGTAACGATAATCGTTATCACGTGTACAATCATGCCTTTTTCAGCGCTCCTGTAATTTTGGCGGCCAGCCAATCAGCTCAGAGCATAGAGCAGGGTGAGCTGGGTGTACCACGTCATGATTGGGCGGTGTATGGATCTCATTGGCTGCAAAAATCACATGACTCGTTTTATGTATGCGACTCCATTTCCTGTTCAGCTTTATTCCTCACTGATCTCACTACAGAGTAACACTTCTCGCTGCCTTTCCCAATAGTTGTTGTCACAGCTCAGAGAGACAGTCTTCTTTTATACAGAAAACCATCCTTGTATTTGTGAAACTTAGGATATAGTTAGATCAGAGAATTTAAGTTCTGATTTAGTTAGAGAGAGACTTGTAAAGAAATCTAGTGCTAGCCAAGGGGTGTGGGGACGGAGAGCGGGGGTGGGGAGGGTGGAAAGGAGGGGGGATGAAGTGCAGCCCAGTCTCTCCTGTCCTGAACTCACATGGAAAGAGCAATTTTTTTAACACTTTGTGGCCAGCAGACCTCGCACCAGAGGTGAAATTGTCCCTTTGGGTTTTGCATTTCTATTGGAGCCTGTGCTTGTCAGTTTTTTGCCAAAAGCCCCTTGTATGTAAATTGGGTTACAGATATTTTATAGTAACTTGCGCCTGTTTTCAGTGGTGCCAAAACTGCCATACCTAATCCATATAACTGTTAAATAGCTCTATTGCACTCAGAGCATCTCAGTTTGGTGCAAATCGTGCATTTGTACGATAGTTTGTTGAAAACTATCAATTCCCAGTCCTACTGGGCAGTTGTAAATCTCAGGGACTGAAGAAAGAACACTGTTGATTTTGTGTTACGGTTCTTCCACCAGACCGCATTTCACAAATATTTGATAGAAACAATTCTGTTTCTAATCCTAGTTGGCGGTTGGAAATTAGAGGGATTTAAGAATACCTGTGATTTGCCGTCTTTGCAGTACAGTTTCTCAATAAAAGACTGTGAAAAACTCTTCTTTACCTTTTAAATTTTTATCTTTCTGAACATGGAGTGAACTGCAGGTGGTAAGCGAGCAAAGAGGGGTGTCGGACATGGAGTTAGAGGTACGAGAGAAGGTGCTCCTTCCAGTGCTGGCGACAACACGCAAGCCAGCGGATCATCGGTTGCAGGACCGTCAGGCCTGTCATCGCTGGGTCGGTCCCTGTGAATCTCAGTAGCGTCGCCAATCTGTTCTTCAGTGGTTAATGCAACCTGCATCCAGCAGTTTTACCTCCTAATCCTCCCAGTCACGGCCACAAATGTCGTCATCACCTTCATCTGTCCAACATGAAGCGAAGGCAGCTCAAATGTCAACTCATGTACCCACCACTGTGGATAATCCATTTTCTGAAGACCTCTTTGATGACACAATGCGGTTGGGGTCAGAAGGCATTTCAAAAGATCAAAAGGCCAAAGAGGATGATTTAGTCTGCTCTAACGCCCAATCACTGATGCCATCAGAAGAAGAGAAGGAAGCCAGTCAATCAACAAAAATCCCGGGTGGTCGGCAACACCTTGCAGTGCCTGTGGCTTGTAGCCACCAGCTCCAGGATGTAGAATGTCAGGACGAGGAAGTCACCTGTGCTGCTGATGATGACATTGCGGATCTAATGTGCTTGCCAGTGCTTCATGACTGGACGAGGAGGAAGACGATGGGATACTGTCAGTATGGATCCCGCCTCAAAAAGGGAGAGGGCGGTTGCACAAGTCCGCTGATCAGCGGTGGCAGCAGAAATACCACTCCTCGCTTATCGCCAGATCGCCTCAGATTTGCCTATTGACCTCATATGCTGCATTTGCCATAAACGCATCGGTAAAGGGAAGGGTTTAACCACCACCAACATGTTTAGTCACATGCAGCGAATGCATGAGTTGAAATGGAGGGACCAATTGGCGAAAAAAGGCCACACTGGTCCTGGGCTTCCAACCACTGTCACAACTTTTGCCTCCTCCTCCGTCACTTCCAAGACCTAGCGTTCCTCAGCTTCCCATGTCTCTCAGAGTCATGAGCAAGGATCAGCCTCTGCTTCAGCCTCCACCATCGCCCGAGTACCACCACCACCGCCAGAGACACAGCCTACCCCTTCTTTACACCAGTTTGACCTGCACGCCGTACAGCGGCCAGTCTAGTAGTCAGTCTTCTGTCTACCAGGTTTGGGAGCAGAAGAAACACTTTAACCAAACCATCCCAAAGCCAAAAGCCTGAATGTCGGCATTGCCAGGCTTTTGGCCTTGGAAATGTTGCCTTTCCGTCTGGTGGACACAGAGGGGTTCTGCCACGTCATGCCCATTGCCTGCCCAAAATACCAGATGCCGAGCAGGCATTTCTTTTCCTGAATGGCCGTGCCTGCCCTGGTCAGCCACGAGTCATCTAAAATCTGCATGAAAAAAATCTTTGAGATTCTTAGTTCACATGTTTTGATCAAAAAATGCTCGTGCCACTCCCGGCTTACAACGGGATCTCAAGGCATGTGGTCCTACTCTATGTTAACTTCTCACTAGAGTCAAATTCAGACTTCTCATTGGGACAACCGACCTCCATATTCCAGAGAGAAAAATAAAAAAGGCACCAACTTTGCACGCATACTGCACTGATATAGCAAGCTGTGGAGGTGGGTGGGGTGCAAGAGACCAAAATCCATTCCTTCCTCTAATAATTCAAAGCAATATGTGCCAATTACAACTTATAGTTCTACACAAAAAAACATTTCTGAAAAACACAATGCGAACCTGGGTGCCACTGGCTTGGTTGCGGCACATATATATAGATATATATATATATATATATATATATATATATATATATACACATTTCAAAACCAGTGGCACACCAACTGCTAAAAGGGCTATTCATTACATGGAAAACTCTAAAGAAGCATTTATGCTATCTATAATACATGAAAAAAAACCTTGGTGCTTTTTTATTTTTCTCTCTGGATTATGGAGGTCGGTTGGCCCAATGAGAAGTCTGAATTTGACTCTAGTGAGAGGTAAAGATAGAGTAGGACCACCCCACCTGAGATCACGTTGTAAGTTCGTGGGTGGCATAAGCATTTTTTTATCAAAACATGTGAACTAAGAATCTCAAAGTTTTTTTTCATGTATTATAGATAGCATAAATGATTCTTTAGAGGTTTCCATGTATTGAATAGCCCTTTTAGCAGTTGCTGTGCCACTGGTTTTGGAATGCGTGTATATATATATATATATATATATATATATATATATATATATATATATATATATATATATATATATATATATATATATATATATATATATATATACTGCAAACAAGCTAGTGGCACCCAGGTTCACATTGTGTTTTTCAGAAATGTTTTTTTGTGCAGAACTATAAGTTGTACTTGGCACATATTGCTTTTAATTTACAGATTGAGGAATGGATGCCCCCATTTTGGTCTCTTGCACCCCGCCCACCTCCACAGCTTGTTATATCAGTGCAGTATGCGTGCAAGGTTAGTGCCTTTTTTTCTTTTTTCTCTCTGGATTATGGAGGTCAGTTGGCCCAATGAGAAGTCTGAATTTGACTTTAGTGAGAGGTAAAGATAGAGTAGGACCACCCACCTTGAGATCCCGTTGTAAGCCAGGGGTGGCACAAGCATTTTTTGATCAAAACATGTGAACTAACAATCTCAAAGTTTTTTTTCATGTATTATAGATAGCATAAATGCTTCTTTAGAGGTTTCCATGTATCTAAAACCTGCAGCGCGTTGTCTGCATCTGTGTCCACCAAAGCCCACCTGACCACCGATACATAGACTAGTAAGCACGGTCAAGGCCGCTATATCTCTGTGACAGCTCACTGGGTGAGCTGAGTGGATGTCTCTGGTGGTGAAGGTGGCTCTCAGGCTCGGCGCACGCTCTTCAAAACAACAGGGATGGTGCAGGGTTCTTTCCCCCAAGGTCCACGGGTAGCATCCCGTGCCCAGAGAAACCAGGCCGTGTTGAAATTAATTTGTCTTGGAGACTGTCAAAACAGAGGTCAAGAGCTGTGGATGGCGCAACGAGACTGAGCGGTGGCTGGGTGACAAGAACCTGGTGCCAGGCAAGGTGGTGTGCGATAACGAACAAAATCGCCTCGTCGCCTTTAAGATCGGTATGCTGGAGGACATCCCTTGCCTGGCACACGTCATAAACCTCATCGTCCACAAATTTCTAAAGCGCTACCCTGGTCTGGACTGCCTGCTGAGGAAGGCATGAGGTCTGAGCTCACATTTCCGCCGTTCGCACCCTGCTTCATCCCGGCTGGCTGTGTTATAGCGTCATCTTGGCCTCCCCGTCAACTGTCTCATTATTGACGTGGCAACACGCTGGAATTCCACCCTCCACATGCTCCAGCTAATGTGGCAGCAGTGCAATGCCATTACGCAATATGAAGAGGTGCATGGCCTGACAAGCAGCGGTGCGGACCTCGGGGTGTTGAGCCACCGAGAGTGGAGGCAGGTGAAAGAGCTCTGCACCATCCTTGCCAGTTTTGAAGAAGCCACCAAAATGGTCAGTGCAGACAATGCCCTTGTCAGCATAAGCACTGTGATGATCTCAGTTTTGGAACAAGTGTTGGACACTCTGAAACAGCAGGTCCCACCAGCGACGGAGGAGGAGGCGGACACAGATTTGGACACAGAGCCTTACTCTCCGTCGAATCCAGAAGGCCCGACAGTTTCACAATTTTATTAGTATTCGTTAGGCGGTGGTTGGGGGTTCAGGGCTGGTGCAAGGCGGCGCCTCAGCTCTCAGGGTACATCATCTGAGGCAAGTCAGGGCTGTGTTGATGCTGAGGAGGAGGATGAGACGTGGCTGGACACCGACGGTACCAATGTCCCTGCCTTGGAAAGAGGTTGGCACGGATTTGAGCCAGAGGAGGAAGACGAGGAAGATCAGTTTACTAGTGCCCCTCAACCTGGAGGCTTGGGAAATCAAGGCTCCATCTCTCACATGAGTGCTTGGATGCTCCATTTCCTCCAACATGATCCTCGCCTTAAGGCCATCAAAATGAACAACAGTTATTGGGTGGCCATCCTCCTCAATCCCAGTTATACAGCGAAACTCAGCACTTTCCTTCCACCCACCCAAATTGAGAACAGAATGCAGGAATTGGAGACCGTGCTCATTGATCAACTGGAGGCATCTGTTGCGTCTGCTTCACGTTCTTCTAATGTCACGGTGGAACAATGTCAGCAACGTGATATTAGTAGAATGCCAAGTAGCCGTAGCGGCAGCAGCAGCAGCAGGCATTGTGGCAGAAGCCTAATGGGTGACCTCTGGCAATCCTTATTTACCACCTCAGCAACACCTGTAATGCAGGGCACACATACGACACATAGAGACCGGCTTAAGATCATGGTGCATGACTTTCTGCATCTCAACACCAATGTTTTTGGATGTGTTACGGACCATCGACTTCTGGGTATCTAAAATGGATGGATGGTCACGCCAATAGGTGTTTTCCTCCCCAGCCAGCGCAATCTGAGCACCTCCCAAAAGCTGAGGAGTCATTACGACAAAACCCCC
>JAODAL010080195.1:0-12325 GCA_025379985.1 Phyllomedusa bahiana | reverse complement strand
TTTTAAAAAAAAAAAAAGAGAACAAAGACATGGGGGGTTTCCATCCTTTTTTAAAAAATTGTTATCTAAATTGTAAAAGGGAGGTACAGGAAGACTTGCCCCAATTGGTTTTTAAAGGGGGCATGGGTAGGGAGCACGACAGAGAACAAAGTACAGAGACCTTTCCCCCGCACGTTGAGTAAAATGAGAAAAAGAATCCCAAAAAAAAGGGCACCTGGGTGAACGGAGTTTTAACCACCAGTATTTCCAATGAACCAATTGGTCCGCACATACGAGGGGCAACGCTACCGGTCTTACTGTGACTAAGGAAGGCGGGAGTTTCCACTTCCCACTCTGCTTCAGCACGACAGTTTTCGTTACTGCTCATCAGGGCTTTTTTTAACCTGCGTGTTAATAGTGGGGGACGCCAGCCGGGGCTCTCACCGCCCCACGTAACTCCGGCCCGGGGTCATGCTGTGGCACGGGACGGGTATACCCAATGTCCTTCAACTAAAATGGGGGTTGAAGACTCCTTTTTCCGGCCTTTTTAATTGTGGTCAACGGGTTTAAGGGTCATCGCGGTCCGGGACGGGTTTTCAATGTCCAGTTCAACTAAAATGGTGGTTGAAAGACTCCTTTTTCGGCACTTTTTAATCTGGGGTCAACGGTTAAAGGTCAACTGCGGTCCAGGACGGGTATAGTCAATCCCCCCTTCAACAAAATGGTTTTTTGAAAGACCCCTTTTTTTCCGGCACTTTTTTCTTGGGTCGACAGTTTTAAAGGGGTCATGCTGCGTCCCCGGACAGGGTTGTCAATGTCCAGTTTTAACTAAAAGGGGGGTTTTTAAAGACTACTTTCTTCCCCACTTTTTAACTGTGGGTCTGCAGGTTTTTAGGGGCATCGCGTTCCAGGACAGGGTATTCAATTCCAGTTCAAATAAATGATGGTTCAAATAAAAATGCCTTCTGGCACTTTTTAATTTGTGGTGAGCAGGTTTAAGGTCAGCGTGGTAAAACAGGGATAGTGAATTTGTGTGACTTTTTTTCTGTGGTTTTATAGCCTAAGGTTGGCCTAAGATGTAGCAGGAAACCATTTGCTGTTGTGGCTGTTAATTCCGCTTCCCAGCCCGTTTTGGGGTAAGAATGAAGGTGTTTTTGCTCTCCCATAGACTTTAATGGTCATCCAATGATCGCTATCGAAAAACCTTATCGTGGTGGCCGACTATCGACTATCGCCCGATGTCGATAGCCAACGTAATCACTCAACACTAGTTATCAGCGCTCTACACTGCACACAGAGTACTCCTGTGAGGCTCCAGCTCACATGAGTAAGTGTCGCAGGAGGCATGATGCAGCAATTTTATCACACCTCCTGCACCGCTGTATCTCCTAGGCCAAAAACCTGTAGGCTACAAGCCTAAGAGATCCTAGACACATTTTGGCACATTTGTTAGCGCATGGCTGCTAAGGCTAAACTACACCCCCTTTCCATTAAGCCACATCCCTTTTACTGAGACGCAGAACTGTCTAAACACATGAATGCGATGTAAAGCATGTTGGCCATTATTTTTAAGCCAAAATTGGGCCAGTATTCTGGTTCAACTGCCTTGATAAATGTCAGCCATAGTGTTTGTTTCATACCTGCCTATAAGAGCCTGGCAAGTGTTCGTTGCTGATACAGTTGTAGGACCCCACCATAGAAATTGGCAATTTCCTTAATTACGTCTGTTCCATCATTAAACAGTACTTGC
The DNA here is from genome assembly GCA_025379985.1 of Phyllomedusa bahiana. Lineage (NCBI taxonomy): Eukaryota > Metazoa > Chordata > Amphibia > Anura > Hylidae > Phyllomedusa > Phyllomedusa bahiana. The sequence continues at coordinate 10,596 of JAODAL010080195.1, read as the reverse complement.
ATTCCAGCATTGACAATGGCAAAACCATTTTCTTCTATCTGGGCTTGTCTGAATGCTGACACAAATTGTTCCTAGGTAAAAGTACAAAGTCATCAATTTAAAAACCAGAAAAGCATCAGGTGCACAAATGAAAATGTAAATGAACATCATAAAAAGGCTGATATACTGTATTAGTGTTTAGAAAAGAGGCACCGAGATGGGTACTAGTGTTGCCTCCTGTATGCAAAGTTAGTGGCATAAAGAGTTTATTCTAGTAGTTAAAAAAAACCTTAGAATAATTACATCAAATGCCATAAATGTGTGGTATAGTGATATCTGTCATCCATGGCCACAAAAACTTCCACTTCACCCATTCTATTCTACAAGCTGTAAAGAAGTAATGCCTTTACTGTACAAAGATTTCTCATTGAAATATGCATTTACTTGACAGTGTACTTTTCCCAGCAGTCTCATACATATTTGACTTACCTGATATTACTAAACCCTTCTCTAGCTCGAGTTGTAGATTCATGGGGCAAAATGCATGATTTTTGGCACCCAGGCGTTAATTTTGTTGCGCACTTTTGTAGCGTACAGTAGAATGCGCCTGAATCTATGAACCTGTTCTGCTGCAGGTCACAGACTTAGCGCTTTCTAGCTACAAAGCGACAACTCAGGCTCAGGTAAACCACTTTTAAATTGGTCTACCTGTTCCAGCAGTAATATGCCTGGATTTGCCAAACTAAAGACAAAAATGTGTAGAATTCTACAGTTGTAGTGCGGCACGCCCTGAGAACGCCACACGGCTGTTTTGTGCGCATACTTGTGCGTGTATTGCACTTAATATGCAGCAAAATGTCCGCCGCAATGAGGGTAAGTCATAGCTCTCATAGAGAGCTATGGATTACACGTCATCTTCCCGTGCATACAATACGCGCGGGGGGAGAAATGACATGTCAATTGTTAGCGACGAATATGTGCCGGTGACAATGCATGTCCATAGAGCCGGCACCCGGCCAGCCCTCCTGTGCTTTGGAATTTTGCGATGATCAGCGCCACAATAAGCCGTGTGAACATGGCAATGGGCGCTTTAGAATATGCCTAGTTATGGAGTGCGCCTGCTCATACAGTGAGCACACAGGGCACAGCCAGTTTTTGAAAAGACACCGGATAACTGACGCAGCCCCGTAGATACATGTCGCCCATAATGTGCATGGCTATACAAAAGCATGTATATATATGGTCAAGTGTGCCCACATTAAAAGAAAAAACAAAAAAAAAAAGAAAAGCAGAAAAGAATACAGAAACATGGCTATATAAAAAAGCAAAATAGACATGCAGTCCCCCCTAGTGGGCTGTCACTAGGACCTCATTATTCCAGGCAAGCTCCGAGGCCAATGTGCAGAATTGAATGGCTTATTGGCTCACCATGTAATCGCCTTGTCTGAAGCGGAGAAAAGAAGAGGCAGCAGATGTATTGCGCACAGGCTCTTCAAAGATTTTACAGAAGACGGTCAAGAATTCCTGAAGATCCACTGTCAGCGGGTTTCCCCACTACCAGAGGGGTGTGGCCCATGCCAAAGCTTCACTTGAGAACAGGCAGGTAATCAAAGGAACTTTGATTCGATCAGATGGGAACTGATGTTACAGGATCTCAAAATGGATGATGCATTGATTGAGAAACCAGCGACATGTCTTGGGATCACGCTGATAATGAGAGAACAGGGGCAGATGCAGGCTGGGATTGGCAATGGCAAAGGATGCGGTGCCACGACAGGTGCAGGTTCAGTCATAGCCTCAGCAAGATGTGCAGCTGTTATGGAATGTGCAAGGTTAAATGTCTATTCCACAAGATGGCTCCTGCATTCAGCCTACACCCAAGATGATGTAAAGAACTATGGGTGGCAGAGTGAACCAAATAAGGGCATAACCAAGCATGGACTGACAAGTATGCTTACCTAGTGTTCTGTGTGTTGTTCTGCACTCAGCCCTACTAGTGCTTTGCACCCAACACAGAACAATAGGTTATAAAAGTTGCTGTTTACTAGAAATAAATAGGAAGTGTCTTTCTACTAAGCTGGAGTTCAGTGTGTGATTTCTTCTTGTGCATGCACCTTAATACATCCAATTAGAAAACCGGTTGACAATCGTGATTCAATACTGTTTAGGTGCTGACCCAAAACAGCTGGCGACCGAACAAGGACAGCAGGTTCCGGTCCAGAAGTGCAGCCAAACTGAGGACATCGGGACTGACCAATACAGATATGGGTGGAGAATGTGCAGCTCCTCACTAGTACGGTAAGACAAATCTTTCTTACTTGGAAAGCCCCATCTCTGTAGTTGGTCTGCCTCAGTGTCTTGTACGACTGTCTCCGGACCATCTGATACAGGTAGCGTTAGTTGCCTGCAGTCCCAATTTGAATCTGTTGTGATTAACGATCGTTAACCTGGTTATTTGTCTGTAGTGTGTATATCATCGGAGTGTTTATGAGGGGAAAGACGTCAGGTCCCGTTGACTCTGACGCGGAAGGCACGAGTCGAACAGGAGGCAGAAAAATAGGTGAAGGAGTTGCGGTTGGCGCTCTTCACGTTACAAAAATAGGTGAAGGAGTCACGGTGGGCGCACTTCACGTTACAGTAAACTTTCTCCCTGTAAGAGGAAAAGGGGGGAAGATCCTCGCATTTATACCATTGGTCGAATGTCCTGTGATATTTGTTGTTGCCATTTGTGTTTAACTGGATTAATGCTAGCGTTTAGTAGAGACGGTTACATAGTTAGTACGGTTGAAAAAAGACACGTGTCCATCAAGTTCAACCAAGGGTGGGGAAAATGTTGGTGAAGGGAGAGAGACAAGGACTTAAGCCCAGCCTCACCACTGGTTAATACCCTGAGACCCACAAGGCAAGAACAAATCTGCTCCAGTGGAGACCCTATCTCTGACCCCAGAGCCTCCACCAGCCAGGATGCAGAATTTTACATAGCTACGTATGCATTAATATTCTTTAGTTCCAGATAGGTATCTAAGCCTTTCTTGAAACTCTCTACAGTTCCTGCTGTGACCAGCTCCTCGGGCAGGCTATTCCACAGATTCACAGTTCTTACAGTGAAGAATGCCCTTCTCCTCTGGAGATTGAATCCTTTTTTCTCTATTCGAAGGGAATGTCCCCTTGTCTTTTTAGGGGGCTTCACTTGAAATAATTTTTCCCCATACTTTTTGTAGGGACCATTTATATACTTATATAAACTAATCATGTCCCCCTGGAGCCGTCTTTTCTCAAGACTAAATAAGTTCAATTCTACTAACCTCTCCTCATAACTAAGATGCTCCATTCCCCTTATAAGTTTGGTTGCTCGTCTTTGTACTCTCTCTAGCTCCATTACATCTCTTCTATAAACTGGAGCCCAGAACTGAACAGCATAGGTCACACCAATGCTTTGTACAGTGGTAGAATTACATCCTTGTCCCGCGAGTCCATGCCTCTTTTAGTACACGCTAATATCATGCTTGCCTTCGAGGCAGCTGATTGACATTGCATGCTGTTCTGTAGTCTATGATCTACAAGAACGCCCAGATCTTTCTCAACAAGCGATTCTACAAGTTTTTCTCCCCCTAGGACATGCCTGTAGATTATTTCTACCCAGATGCAGAACCTTACATTTATCTACACTGAACCCCATTTGCCAAGTGGATGCTCAAGCACTCAGTGTATCCAGGCCTGCTTGCAATTTATGGGCATCTACCATAGATTGCACTACCCTGCTATTGATCCCTTCCACCATATCGTTAATAAATACATTATATAAAAGAGGACCGAATACTGAGCCCTGCGGGACACCACTCACAACAGGGGACCACTCAGAGTTGGAGTCATTTACCATCACTCTCTGAGTACGATCCAACAGACAGTTTTTAATCCAATTACACACTGTTATCTCTAACCCAATGGATTCTAATTTACCTAACAAATGCTTATGCGGGACAGTGTCAAACGCCTTTGCACAGTCTTAAAACACAATATCCACAGCTGCCCCACTATCCAGACTTCTACTCACCTCTTCATAAAAACAGATCAGATTGGTCTGACAGCTTCTGTCCTTAGTAAATCCATGCTGACAATCACTAATAATATTGTATTTGTCCACATATTCCTGTATATAGTCCCTAATGAACCCCTAAAACATTTTTCCCACAACAGATGTTAAACTTACTGGTCTATAATTACCTGGGCAAGACTTGGAGCCTTTTTTGATGATGGGAACTACATTTGCCTTGTGCCAGTCTCCTGGTACTATACCAGTCACCAGGGAATCTCTAAATATCATGTACAGATGCACAGAGATAACCGAGCTGAGCTCTTTAAGAACTCTTGGGTGTATGCCATCAGGGCCTGGAGCCTTGTTCACATTCAGTTTATTTAACTTGACTTTGACTTTTTCTACACTGAGCCAATTTATTATAGCAGATGATGTATTAACAGTACTGGCACCACCTACATCTGCACTTGGCCGACCCCCGTCAACTACTTTCTCACTGATAGTATATACTGAGCTGAAGAACCTATTTAGTACCTCTGCCTTCTCCTGGTCCCCAGTGATCAGCACCCCATCACAGGTTTTAAGGGTCCTATTTGCTCTGACTTCGGCTTTTTGCCATTTATATGCTTAAAGAATTTCTTGAGGATAGTCTTGCTTGCCTTTCATCTTTAATTTTAGCTGCTTTTATAACTTTTTTACAGATTTTATTAAGCTCTCTGTAATTTTCAAAGGCTGATGCCGAGCCCTCTGATTTATATTTTTTAAATGCCCTTTTTTTATTGTTTATTAAACTCTTAACAGAAGGACACGAGGTTGGAGAATAGTAAAATCACACGAAACGCTGCACTCACTTAGGTTATTAGGACTTAAACCTCTGGTACCAGGGGATAGAGGAATCTTTGTTTTCCGCCTTAATTTACACTCTGTGGTGCAGAAGGAGGCTGTGGGAACATTGCTGCAAGATATAGATGGGGTGGAAGGACTGAGACGTTGTCTCGGTCATAAATATCAGCCTGAAGAAGTAGAAAGAAGGGAAAGACATAGGTTGTGGAGAGGGGGGCTGTTGAGTGAGGATGGCCTCAGGGAACTTGAAGAGAGAGAAAGAGAGGACCTCCATAGAGGTGGTGGCAGAGAGAGAAGAGGGCCAGTATGGGAAGAAGGTGAAGAAGTTGATGAAGCTGTGTGGGTTTGAACATGGGGGAAGATTGCAGCCGGAGGAATGGCGGAAAGCCCTCATAGAGAAGAAAGGCTTGTTGAAAGATCAGAACCTGCTGTAACGGTCAGCGGTAGTGGATCCTCTGGACCACCACAAGCAATGGTATAAGCGACACCAGGGAGAGGAATATAAGTAGGTTCGGTTTTCACCAGAGCCCACCGCAAAGCGGGATGGACTTGCTGCGGCGGAGTACTACCAGGTCACTACCTCTTACATGACTTGCGGCCGAGGTGTGGTGTGGTACAAAATCATGAAGTAAGCTCGTAGTCGGGGACAGGCAGGAAGGTCAGGACAGGCAGCAATGGTTCGTGGTCGAGGGACGGAGGCAAACGGTATGGTACACAGTAAACGCAAAGACACTATGGAACGCTTCCTTTCTAGGCACAGAGTACTATCGATTCGGCAGGGACCAAAGGAAAAAGCAGGACTTAAATAGGATCAGCGCCCGATGAAATCCAATCACCGGCGTGCTGTCCCTTTAAATTTAGCTGCAGTACCGCGCTCGTGCCTTAGGGGGTAAGCGCGCACCCAGCCAGCAACAGGAGCGTGCACCCGGCCAGGAACAGGAGCGCGGTGAGGTAAGTGTGGGACAGAGCTGCGAGCGCGCCCGCAGCCCGAGGACTGGGTCACAGCGCTGCTCGCAGCAGAGGACGCTGCGGGGGTGCCAACGACCCGACACAGGGGTTGCGGGGACACCTGTAACAGTAATCCCCTCTTAAACCTTCCCTTCTTCCTAGTCTGCAAAAACTTGGTCATGAGATCCCGGTCCAGGATGTTATCCTCCAGCTCCCACGACCTTTCTTCCGACCCAAACCCCTTCCAGTAGACCAAGAAAATTCATCTCCCTGTAACTGTCTTCATGGCCAGGATCTCCTTAACCGTAAAAACATTGGTGGAGTCAGCTACGGGAGACGGGGGAGTCACAGGCCGTGAGAACTGATTAAGGATGACCGGTTTCAGCAGGGAGACGTGGAAGGAGTTTGGGATGCGCATAGTGGGAGGGAGACGGAGTTTGTAGGCCACACGGTTGATGCGTCTCAGGACTTCAAAAGGACCCAGAAACCGGGGATCCAGCTTGTAGCTGGGAATTTTCAAGCGGACATACCTGGCGGATGGCCATACTCTGTCTCCCGGAACAAAGGATTGAGGAGGTCTTCTCTTTTTGTCTGCTTTCACCTTCATGCGAGCTTAGGCCTTGAGCAGAGATTGGCATGTCTCCTTCCATATGGCCGATAGGTCACAGACCAGATTGAGGGAGGTAGGTCGGTGATGAAGTCCATAGCAATGTGGCCCCATGGACTGTCAGGAACAGGCAGAGGCTGCAGCAAACCCGCAGGCTTGAGGTGAAGTGATTTGTTGCGTGCACACTTGGTACAGGCTTCCAAGAACTCCTTCACATCTTTAGCAAGATCAGGCCAACAGTAGAACCGGGAAATTAGAGAGCAAGACTACTGCACCTTAGGGTGTCCGGCTATACGAGAGCAATGGCCCCCTGGTGGCCACAGTTTAGGGTTGGCATGCTTCCTGGTGAGAGCCACAATCGGTGCCACCAACGTTGAGAAATGTGGGATGAACTTCCTGTAGTAGTTGGTGAATCCCAGGAAACGTTGTATGGCCCGGAGACCAACAGGTCGTGGCCACTGCAGGATGGCGAACAGTTTTGTGGGGTCCATCTGCAGACCCTTGTCCGAGATAATATAGCTGATAAAACAGAAGGCTGGTCTGGTGAAATAGGCACTTCTGCATTTTGGCATCGAGATGGTTATTACGCAGACGTCTCAGAACCTGGCGAACATGCGACTGATGGGACTCAAGATTGGGTGAAAAAACCAGAATGTCATCCAGGTAGATGATTACACAGGTATACAGGAGGTCTCTGAAAATGTCGTTGACAAACTCCTGGAAGACCGCTGGAGTGTTGCACAGGTCGAAGGGCATCACCAGATACTCGAAGTGCCCATCGCAAGTATTGAAGGCCGTCTTCCACTTGTCACCTTCTCGGATCCGAAGGAGATTATAAGCCCCCCATAAATCCAACTTGGAAAAGATTCTAGTCCCCCGGAGGTGATCAAAGAACTCAGAAATCAATGGTAATGGGTACCGGTTTTTAATGGTGATCCGCGGTAATTGATGCACAGGCGCAGAGACCCATCCTTCCTCTCCACAAAAAGAAACCGGCACCCGCTGGGGAAGTAGATTTGTGGATGAAGCCCTTCTGTAGATTCTCTTTTATGTAGGCCGACATAGCCTGTCTCGGGTACAGAGAGCGGGTAGACACTACCCCAGGAAGGACTAGTCCTGGGCAATAGGTCTATAGGGTAATCATAGGGACGATGAGGAGGAAGAGTTTCCGCGTGCTTTTCAGAGAAGATGTTCTGGAAATCCTGATACTGTAGCGTGGAGGGATGGGGTGCACCTAGCGAGGTGCCGATAGACAGCGAGTCTGGCAGTCTTGACCCCAACGCAAGACTTCGCCCATCTTCCAATCGAGCATAGGGGCGTGATACTGCAGCCACAAAAGCCCCAGGAGTACAGCTGAGGAAGAACGGGGTAGCACGAAGAATGCGATCCTCTCCTTATGCAAAGCTCTCACTTGTAGGGACACTGGTTCCGTCCGAAAGAGGATAGAATCACTCAGTAGCTCACCGCTAACAGACGAGATGACCAGGGGTTGATCTAAGCGGACCACCGGAAAATGATACTTGTTCACCAAGGTAGCATCCATAAAATTCTGTGCAGATCCAGAATCCAGGAACGCGGCCATTTGGAACGAGATTCCGGAGTTCGTTGTGACCAGAACTGGCAACATGAGCCGTGGAGAGGGATTGCTCACACCTAGGGACGCCTCTCCCACGAAGTCTAGGTGTGCACGTTTGCCGGACACTACAGACGGAGCGGACAACCCCTATGGAAATGTTCAGGGCTGCTGCAGTAGCGACACAAGTTCTCCTCACGTCGTCGTGTAAGTTCTTGCGGAGTTAGGTGGGCTCTGTTCACTTGCATGGCCTCTTCGATGGCTGGATGCGAAAGAGGTGGTGGAGGCCATAGGAACACTGGCACAAGACGAGGCAGACGACGTGTCCGGACTGGTTCACGCTCTTGGTGGAGCTCCTCCCGTCTCTCCGAGAAACGTATGTCAATACGCGTAGCCAAGTGGATGAGCTCACTTAGAGGAGGGTCCCTGGTGGAGAGGGCATCCTTAATCTGGCCGGAGAGGCCCTGCGTCATTCCAAGCTAATTCTGAAGCCAGCATGCAGAATTGCACAGTGTAGTCTCCTATGGAGGAAGTCCCTTGCTGCAGGTTCAACAAGGTGGTCTTGGCAGAAGAGGCACGGGCAGGCTCTTCGAAAACACTACAGAACTCGTGCAGAAATATAGCAAGATCAGCTGTGACCGGATTGCCTCGGTCCCAAAGTGGAGTCACCCAGGCCAGGGCTTTTCCAGAGAGAAGACTGACCACGAAGGCCACCTTGGACATTTCAGACGGGAACTGGCCGGCCATAAGTTCCACGTGAAGGGAGCATTGGGTGATGAAGTCCTTGCAGGCCTTAGGGTCCCCGTCAAACTTCGTAGGCATGGACAACCGGAGTTTGGGGCTGGCGGACATCCCCGGGACAGCTGCCATGGGAGGAGCCACAGCTGCTGCTGCTGAGTGGCGAGGAGCTGCTGCATCATCGTAGTCAGCTAGTTAAGCTGCTGCGCCATCTGTTTCGACTGCTTGGCCACGATGGTGGTGAGGTCAGAGATGCTCGGAAGAGGCGGGATCCATGGCCGAATCGAACTGTAACGGTCAGCGATAGTGGATCCTCTGGACCTTCACAAGCAATAGACAAGCGATGGTATAAGCCATGCCAGTGAGCGGAATCTAAGTAGGTCCGGTTTTCACCAGAGCCCGCCACAAAGCGGGATGGACTTGATGCGGGAGAGTACTACTAGGTTGCTACCCCTGACGTGACTTGCTTGCGGTGGCGGCCGAGGTGTGGCGTGGTACAAAATCGATTTGGCAGGGACCAAGGGTAAAAGCGGGACTTAAATATAATGAGCGCCTGGTGAAAACCAATCACTGTCATGCTGTCCCTTTAAATTTAGCTGCAGAACCGCGCACCAGGAGCGTGTGTCCGGCCAAGAACAGGAGCGCGGTGAGGTAAATGTAGGACAGAGCTGCGAGCGAGCCCGCAGCCCGAGGACCGGATCGCGGCGCCGCTTGCAGCAGAGGACGCTGCGGGGGTGCGGGTGTGGGGGTCGCGGGAACACCTATAACACATGCTGCTAGAGAAGGGTGAATAGAGGAAGAGAGGAAAGATCAAGGAGGGAAGTCATTGTATTTTTACCACAAATGTATTGAAAATTATGAATCTTCTGTTTTGTTCCACACGTCGTCACCGCCCTGTAATGGTGGCTGACCACTCTGGACATGTACAGTGTGTGGTGTTCAAAATCCAAAATGGAGTGAGAATTGTCACAACTGTGGTGTACCACAGCCCCACCTCTCGGTAGGGAACTCACCCCAGAATTTAATGTCACTTATCGACGCCCTGCCCCACCCACAGCACCATCTTTGTCACAACCCACACTCCCGCCTTTACTCACACCCCAAAAGGAAGTTGTCTTAAGAACTGTCGGAAAAAAGGCGGAGACCCCACAGACAGGTGGCCATCTTTGCACCCATCTTTACCCTATACTGGATGCAAATGGTGCAATCTGGTTAAGGCCCAACCTGGATGTTATTATGCCCGCTCAGGAAGCGGGGGAAGAACAAGGGGAAGGAGACAATGGAGCTATCGGTGGCATGTCGTCCACCGCACCCCAGTTCTGACCCAGTCCACGCTGAGGGGAATCTGGAAACATGAAGAGCAACTCCACACCCGGAGTTTCACAGGCTGGCTAGACAGGGGAGTGGCCCCTCCTAGTACCACTAACACTATGTCACGGATGCCCCTGCGACCCTCGTCCCGGGTCGCAGGCGCATCCGTGCCCCGACTCTGAGCGGCGCCCCGTCCCGCACCTCGGGTCCGGGGTCTGCTTATCCCGCTGCCCGGGTCCCCAGTGACTTACCCGGCCTCGCTCCTGCCCCGCCCGTCTCAGTCTCTCGGCGTGCGCGGCGCCGCCCCTTAGGGAGCGCGCGTGCCGGCAGTCTGAGATTTAAAGGGACAGTGCGCCGGTGATTGGCCATTACCGGCGCACTGCTCCTATTTTAGCCCAGCCTCTTCCCAGTGGCCTTTGCCGGATCTTTAGTGCACATGCCTATTGGGAAAGCGTTCCAGAAAGCCTTGTCTCGCCTACCGTGTACCGAACCCTTTTGCTTACGTTTACCGACCACGATCCTTGCCGCCTGCCCTGGGCCTTCTGCCTGTTAGTTCACAAA
>JAODAL010080194.1:0-12325 GCA_025379985.1 Phyllomedusa bahiana | reverse complement strand
GTGGTATTCTAATTTAATTTTACAAATTTTGCTATATGAACAAAGCATAAATGCCAAAAGTGAAAAAAAAACCTGGGGGAATTTTGGGTTTGGGTTTTTAAAAAAAGGTTTTTTTGGCACCAAATCAAATTTAAACGGTGGTGACTCCCAAATTCCCTGTATTAAATTTAACTACAAAGTGCTCTATGAAAAAAGTTTGGGGAATCCCACAAAAGTAAAAAAAAAAAACCCGGTTAAAAGGGGTTAAAACGGGATTATAAGGTATTTTTTGGGGCCTAAATTCCCCGGGGGGGGTGTAAAAATTTGTGTTTTTAAAATTTTTTAAATAAAACGGAAATTTTGTTGGACCCCTTTATAAACAAAAAAAAAAAAAAAAAAAATAAAAAAAAAACCTGGTCTAAAAGGGTTTAAAAGGTTTTATTTAAAAAGGTATTTTTGGCACCTTCTTTTTTCCGGGGGTGGATTTTCCGGGGGCGGGGGTTTTTTAAACTGCAAGGGGGCATTTATCACAGGGGGCCGGGCAAAAAAGGGGAAAAAAAAAAACCCGGATTTTTAATTTGGTTTTATTTGATAATAAAAGGGATTTTTGGCCCCCAAAACCAACCTGTGGTGAGTACAAAGTTGCTGGCTTCAAATTGAACTGCAAAGGATCTATCAACAAAAGCATGACGGCCCCAAAAGGGGGAAAAAACAGGGTTCGGAAAGGTTTGGGGGAATTTTAAAAGGGTTTTTTTTGGGGTTTTTCAATTCACCGGGGGGCTAAAAATTTGGGGGGGAGGAAAATTTTAAATTTAAAGTAGCCTGCTAAAACCAAAACTTTTCCCCCCCCAAAGGGTTTAGATCGGTGCGGAAAATAAAGGTATTTTTGGGGGCCCTTTTCCAATTCCCTTGGGGGGGAAATTACTTTTGGGGGGGGTTTTAATTTAATGGGGGGCTAAGGTACAAAGCTGGGGGGGCCCCAAAGGGGTGGAAAAAAAAAAAAACAAAAAAAAAAAATCTTGGAAAGGTATTCGGTTTTTTAAAAGGTTTTTTGGGCACCTTTCAATTCACCTGGGGTTTGATTTACAAAAGGGCGGGATTCACATTTAGTGCAAAGTAGCTTATAACAAAAAGCTGTACGGCGCCAAAGTAAAAAAAATTGGGATCTGAAGGGATTGGGGGAAAATGAAAGGTTTTTTTGGGCCCCCTATCAAACTTTTGGGGCCCTTACAAAATTGGGGGGCCAATTTTAACCCCAAGGTGGTATATAAAACCAAAGGGGGGGAAAGGGGGGAAAAAATTTAAAAAAAGGAAACCCCACGGAAATGAAAATACTGATAAAAAAAGTGGAGGTTTTGCCCCTAAAAAAAAGAAACTTCCCCAGTTTAGAAAAAGATTGGTTATCCTAACATTAGTTCAGGCTCCCCCTTTACCGGGAAAAAAATTTTAAAATTAAAAAAACGGGGAAATAAAAAAGCTTTTCCCGTGCAATGTCTCACTAATTTCTTGGTAAAAACTTTATCCGTATTTTTTAAAAGAGTTTTGTCTGTGTTGGGCCCGCAGGCCCCCCCCCCCTCCCCCCGGGCCCCCGGAAACAAAAAGGGAGAGCCCTTTAAATTTTTACTTCCTCTTTTTACATTTCTGATTCAAGTTTTTAAGGGAATCATAGCTAACAGTTAAAATTTTTTGGGTAAAGGAATAGAATAATTTCGCTGGTGTTTGCTGTGCGGTTTGGACAGGGGCCCGAGCGCACCTCCTACTCCCTTGAGACGCTGACAGACACTGATCTTAAAACGGGAAAGGGGGCTGTTCTATTTTTAAAACGAGGGTTCATGGGGATTTTTTCCAGCCAATCGAAACCTTAACATCCCAGTCATGAGTCGCACACACATCTTCCACCCTGCTCTTTTCCCTGAAAGTTGTTTGGGCTGGCCGCCAAAAGGGACAGGAAGCCCCAAAAAAAAGGGACGATTTTTAAAGATTATGCCGATTTTAACCTAAATTATCGCGGTGATCTAAAAAATTTTCCGAAAAAGGGAAAATACCGGGCCGTTTTTCCAATTTTGGGTCAAAAATTTAATCGTAAAACACTTGTAAAAAGGGTAAACAGTTGGTTCTCAACAAAAAATGTGTTGTAAAAAGAGCTGGACAACAAAGTATTTTAACTGGGCCCCAAATTGTGATTTTAGACACTAGGATAAAAAGGTTTTCCCCCAAAACAATAGGTTTTGTGGGTTTTTCCGGGATTACAGTAAATAGTAGCTATCCAAACAGTACTGAGTAAAAGTGGGGGGAAAAAGGGTCATAAGTGTCAAAAGGTTTTACTGTTTACCTTGGGGAAGCAACACTAGAAAAATTGGGTTTTTTTTTTTTTCAAAAAAAAGGCAAACCGTATTTTTAATGTTATAAGTCAATGCTGCATTTGAAAAGGGTATAAACCCCCAATCAAACTTTAGAAAGCTTTTTTCTATTAGACGGGATTTGGTAAAACAAAGTGAATAAATCTCTCCTCCCCCAAAACTGTCAAAAAATGGAAAAATGGGGCATGAAAAACTATATCTCCCCAAGGTATATATTTTATATATTTCTTTTTCCCTGGAAAAAGGTCGAATCGGGGGATATCTGTGGGGAAAGAAGGTATCCCCAAAAAGGGGAAGGGTATGAGTTCTGGGCAATTTTTATACGGGGAAACTTTGGGTCCTGGCAATTCATGTGGAAAGAGCATAGCTATACGTGGGGGAAACCCCTTTAGCAGTTAAAGAGGTTGGGGCACCCACTAAAAGGTGAAAGGGTTTTTTTGGGCCCCCATCTATACTAGTGTGGTTACATAGAAAAGGGGGGCTTAAGACACTTTCTGCAAAAATGCTCGACAGGTGGGGTTAGGCTTACTGAAAAGGGGGTTTTGTGGCATTTTTGGGGAAAGTGGTTGGGGTTTAAACGATGAAATATAATGTCCCAAAAATTTTTTGTGGAAAAATTTTGGAAAAACCTTTTGTTGTGGGGGAAAATAAACAAAAAAAAAAAAATTTTGGTTTGTGTTTGTTGGGGCCCATTCAAAAAATCTGAAACCAATATATAAAAGCAAAAAAAAATTCGGGTTTTCATATTTTATATTAAACTGTCTAAAAATTAACTACCAAAATATTAGAAAGCGCTAGTAAATAAGGGTAATTTTGCTTTTCCCTTTTGGGGGGGTTGAAAAAATTTGGTGGCTTTTTGCCATCTGGCACTCTACGTGGAAAACTCAAACAAAAGTATGGTTCTATTATCTACCCTTTTTTGAATTTTTTTCGGGTTTCTGGTCCATAAGGTGGTTCCCTTTATGGTGCGGGTTTGGGACAAAGGTAGCCCAATATAGCTAATTGAAAGTATGAAAACGGAGTAAATTCAGTCCCAAAAGAAAAATGGGGGGCCAAAATTGGCTTTTGTAACAAAATGGAAAACAAAATGTTTATTAAAGGCAATACTGCTTTTTTGGGTGGGCTTGTGGTGGGCATTTTAAAACTGTGTTTCAGGCGAAATTTAAAGGTTTCTTATATAGGGTATTTATTCAGTCTTTTGACCCAAAAAAGTATATGAAAAGGAAAATTGCTTTATTACTCTAGTTACGGGATTTTGGTTTTTTGGCTGGGGTTATTTTTCTTGCTCGGCTTTTTTTGTTTTTATTGCCTTTAAAATTTAGTGTTGAAGTGAAACCCTTGATAAAAATGAAAGCCCTTTCTCCTTCTTTGCAGGTGGGAAAATTTTGAAAAATCGGCAAGGTATATATGTATTTTAAATTTTGGTATATATAAAATTTTATTTGATAAAATGGTGTTTTTTATGAAAATAATTAGTCTTTGACTTTAACATTTCCCCCAAATTTTTAGGGTTCTTTCGGGAAGAACAGTTACATTATCCAAAAGTAACTTATGAACGAACAAAAATTTAAAATTGATAAATAGAAAAATGCTTACGCCCCCTTAAGGGTTAATGAAAGGGCCAAAAAATGTGGATCCATTGAAGGATATCTTGTCAAAAAGATGGGGGGGAAAAGCCAATAATTTTGTTGCCTGAGCAAAAAAAGACAGTGGGGTAGCAAACCCTCCAAACCAGCAAGAATTCTGACTTCGGGGAAATGACCCCCCAAAAAGGGGCCCCCAGGGGGGCCCCACCCCATGGGCCCCCTTTAGACTTACTTTTATTTCGCATGGCTATTCCCCCGAAAAATTTTTTGGAATGTCATTAAAATCCCCACTTTACAATAAAAATAAATTTTTGGACGGGGCCAAGGGAGGGGGTTTATAGTTCTCATGAGAGCTTTGGATTTCCGTGGGGGCAGCGCGCCTCTGGGCCGGTTAAAAAGTGCAAATCCCACGGAAAAATTCCGCGCTCCCAAATTACCCCAAAAGGTGAACAAACCCAACAGCTGGTTAGTTTTTTTTTAAAAAAGCCCTCCTACTCTGCACTCTTTTAACCCTGTTTTTAATTTGCACCGGGTTTAAATTTATTACCTGTAAAAAAGGCCCCCTTCCAACTTTTCATTCAATCACACTCCAAACCATCTACCAGGGCCCAAAGACCAAAAAAGCTTTTCTAAGGGGACCTGGAAAAAAAATTTTAGACCTGCAAAAGGGAAATTTGGATGGGCTACAGGACAGAATAAAAAAAAAAGTTTGTGGGAAGGCAACAAATTTTTGGTTGTGATTATTAGAAAATTGGAAAAAAAGAAAAAACAAGATTTACTTTTCAATCTTCCCCTTTGGGTTTGGGGGTTCAGGCAAGTTTTCGCCCGTGGGGGAAAAGGATGATTTGAGAAGGGTAGGAATCAGCCCCGAAATACTTTGGCGGCCTTGGTCAAAGACCTGAATTAAAAAGGGTGGGGACCCAAAAGTCTTAAGGGTTTTGTTTGGGAAACCCCAAAAAAAGCTGGGCCTGGGAGGACAAAACAAAGTATTTTTGCTTATGTAAACACAAAGTCCCGGCCTGTTTAAAGTTCACCAACGACCACTGGATGTAAAAGGAGGCCTTTAGAAAAAGGGGCCAAAGGGGGTCAGATGAGACACAAAAAGAACTATTTGGTTGTCAAATCCCCTCGTGTTTTTTGAAAAGAAAAGAAGAAGGATAAGTAAAATTTAAAAGAATTTCCATCCCAACCCGGGAAGCTTGGGGGTGGGGGAAAAAAACATACTTTTTGGGGGTGCTTTTTTTGCCAAAAGGGGGCAGGGCGGGGCTGCCCTTTTATTGAAAAGGGGGATGGGAAAAAGGGGCCTTGGGAACACCAGATTTTTGACCAAAAAAACCCCCCTAGTAAGGATTTAAGTGGGTCAGGGCCCCCGAACCCCACAAGCGGACAAAGATCCCAAAACACACAGTCAGGGCAAACTTTAAAGGGGTGGCCCCCATTTAAAAAACATTTCAAAGGCCTGGAATGGATTTGCCAGTTTCCAGACCTGAAAAATTAAAGGGAAAATCTTTGGGGGGGCTGAAAACTCCATGTTTTCCCCGTGGGCAGGCCCGAAACCTGAAAAAATTTTGGAGAAAAATTTGTTTTGGGGGGAGGGGCCAAAAAAACCCTTTTGGGGGTGTGTGCAAACGTGGTCAAGGCTACAGAAAATGTCCCGGGTCTCGGGGAATTGTAAAAACAAAGGCCCCTTTTTGTTCCAAATTTAAAGGGGTGTTTGGGAAATGATTTTTTGGGTTGTTTTTCATTGGGGTTTCAGGAAAAAAAAGAAGGGGGAAAAAAAACTTTCTTTTCCTCCCCGGGCGCCCCATTCCCCCTGGTGGGTGGTGCGTTCAAAACCCGGGAAGTTTATGAAAAATGAAAAAATCCTCTTTTCACGTGACAGCTCCAGCCCTTTAAAGGCCAAAAATTTACACACACGTGACCCCTTGGACCTTTTAAAATTTGGTGGAGGGTGTCATGCTGATCTTCCCCTTTTAAACCCGGGAAAAGGGCGCACCAGCGCCCCCAAAGAAAACGAAAAAAGTCCAAAGGGGGGTAAAACCCTTTAGGTTTCTCTTCATTTAAATCATACCCCGGGTGAAAAAAAAGTGAATTTTTAAACAGGACTGTTTTCCCAAAATTTTTCGTACTTATTTATGAAATAAAATGAAAAAAACTTTAATTTTTTAAAAAATTTACATAAGGGGTTTTTTGGATTTTTTTTTGGGGGGCTCCCAAAATTTGGAAAGGGGGTACATGGAAAAATTATTTTTTTAAAAATTTATGTAATTAATAATTCAATATATTTATTTTTATTTATTTTAAAATTTTATTATAACCTGCCACTTTAATATTTTCTACTCTGCATTTAACGTCCCGGCCCCTTTTTAATTTTATGCCCCCAAAAACCCGTTTACTCTTTTTTAGATTCCATGTTTTTTTCTCTTGTGCTTTTATTATTTTCCCATTTTGGAAACACTTGTTACTTTTTTTCTTTTTTAAAAAAAAAATCAAAAGTATTGTTGGTTTGTTTTAGAGTTGGGTTTTTGGGGGCAAAAAGAGGAAAATTTTTTCAAATAAAATTGGTTTTTAAATTTCCATATTACGTTTAAAATGTAAGGGTTTTTTTATCCCAAACTACTTTGTTCCCAATTTTGGATAAAATAACCGCTCTGCTTTCAAAGCACTTTCCTTTTGTTTTTGTTGCCATTTTGATGACTTCCCTAAAATTAAATAATGGAAAATTTTAATTATTTCAGACTAATAAGGAAAAAGTCCCTTTGGGGAATATGGGGCAAGGGTTTTTTTTATTGAAGAAAGGAGAAATCCAGAAAGGGCTTTTTAAAATTTAATTTTTTGTTTAAAAAGTTTTAAATTTCAAGGGGCCAAAAAGCATTGCTTTTTTAACTTTTAAAGGGGGGTTTTTTTTCCCCTTTTGTTTTACAAATTTAAGGGGTTTTGGGTGGGCCCCCCATGGGGGGAAATACTAAAAGCCCGTTTAAGGAAATAAATAATTTTGAAAGATTTATGCTTATGGGGGTTGGAAATTTTTTTTGGGTGTCAAAATAAAAAAGTAATTTTTACTAAATTTTACCCTTTCATTATATTTAAATTTTGTCCAAATTTCCTCTTTTACCAGTAAAAAAGTCCCCTTTATCCCTTTTTATCTAAAAAAAAAAGAAAAAAAGGTTTTTTTTCCTATTGACAAGGTTACATCAATTAAAAACATGTACACAAATCTTATGATTTAAGGCAAATAATAGATTGGGTTTTCTTTCCCTAAAATTTACCCCCTTTAGTTTAAGATCCACAATCATCTTAAGTCCCAAACCCAAACTATAGGGGAATTCATCATTATTTTTTTGGGGTTTTTTTATTTAAAGGAAAGGAATTTATTTTTTGGACCCCTTCCCCTTTTATTAAATTTTTTTTAGAAATTCCCAAAATTTTGAATGTGGGGAAAAACCCTTTCCCCTCTTATCGGATGTGGGGCCAAAAAAAAAGGCCCTTTTTTTGTTCCCCTGAACAAATTATTCAACAAGCCCGGGGGACCTGTTGTTCCCTGGGGCGGGGTTTGTTAGCCTCCATTTTACCCCCTCCGGGGGGTCGTTTGGGGGCACCCTGTTGGGGTTTCGGGTCCGGCCCCCCCCCCTTTGTTAAAGCCTTTTTTGGGGTGTTTAAAAGGTTTTTAATATATAAAAACCCGACCTTAAAAAAAAAAAAACGTATTTAAAAACATCGGTATTTTGGGTACATGATTTTAACTTCACTTTTTTATATTGTTTAATTCCCTTTCTTTTTTAAAACCCTTTCACTTTTTTTTTTTTTTGTTTAAAACCCCACCTATACCATCCCCCACATGTTGGGAGGTGGGGGAGACCTAAAAAAAAAAATACACACTCCACCTACACTTTTCATTAAGACCCCAAGGCGCTAAATTTTGTAACTGGTTTTTAAACCGTAGCCTTCTTTTCCTTAAAAATTTGTTTTTTGGGGTTTAATTTTTTCACCCTTTTTTATTTCTCTGAAAATTTCCTTTTTTTTTTGAACACCAATTTTGGGGGGGCCGCATACTTTTCTCCCTTTTATAAAAAAAGGTCGTTTCGAACCCTGGGGCTTCCAAATCTTTTCACTTGAGTTTTTTTTATCCCCCATTCCCATTTCGGGTTTTTTCTTTTCTTTCCCCCATTTTATTTTTTTTTACAGGGGTGACCGGGGGAACCTTTTTTTCATTAAGCCCTTTTCTTAATTTTTTCCCCATCGTTTTGCCTTGCCCTTAAGGGTTTTCCACACGGGCATTTTTAAATGTATATCACTTTTTCAGTATTGTAAGGAAACCCCCCCCAAATGGAATTTTCCGGGGGCCCTTTTTTGGATGATTTAATTGGGGGAAAAACCCTTTTATTTAAGCTGGGGGAAAATGTTTGGGAACCCCAAAATAAACAAGGGAATGTCCCTGTTTTTGTGTATCTTTAAAAAAAAAAAAAAATTTTTTTGTTGTTTATTCACGTACGGCCCTTTTTTGTTTTTGTCGGAGTGAATTAAAATTTAAATTTCCTACCCGTTTTGCCTTTTCGAATTTTAAAAGAATCTGGGTATTTAGCTTGCTGGGATACTGGGTCACTCGTAGTATTTCCCCAAATTTTTTAAAAAATGGTTTCTAATTGTTTTTCATGTTCATCATACTTTGGGAAAAGAAATCCAATTTGGGGTTCCACTTTTTTCTGTGTTTTTTTTTTTGTTGTGTGAAATTTTTCTTTGGGGGTTTTTTCCCATTTCTTCTCTGTTCTACGCCCCTTAAATTTTTCATCATATCCCAAGTGTGTTTTTAAATTTTTTCTATTATTTTTTTCTTTTTGTTATTATATGATGTGTCAGTGTTTCCCAAACCCTTTTTAGCACAAAGGAATTGTCCCCTTTGGGATTTCCCCCTTTAATGGCCCCGGGGATGTAACTATCCTTTTCCCCAATAAAGTTTCGTTTTTCTGGGCCCCGGAAATTTTGAGTAAGGGGTGGGTATTTAAATTTTTTCCCCCCTTTGTAATGGATTACTTTTAAATAATTTCACCCGCTTTTAAAGGTGTTTTGTCCCCTTTTTTGGGGGAATTTTTCCAAAAAGTTGGGAATTTTTATTTTTGGTTGATTTTTTTGGGGAAACAAAATTGTTCCCAAATTTTTATCTTTTTTGTTTCCAGTCCATTAGGGGGGAATTTTAACACGGGCGTCCCAAAAATTTGAGCCTGGGGGAAAAAATTTCTTACTGTGGTTTCCCATTGGGCCGACGTTTTTACAATTTATCTTTTTTTTTTATGTTAGAAAAGGGGGGCTGGGGTCTTTTTCCCTTTAAGTCCCGGGGCTCCCTTTTTTTAAAAACACCCCGTTTGGGTTTCCCCAAAACAGAAATTAATTTTTTTGAAAAAAATTTAAACTCCAAAAAGGGGGGGATTTTTTGGGAAAAGTTTTTTTTCTCATTTTCAATTTTTAAACTTCATAAGTTTTCTTTTTCCAAAATCCCCCCCTTATTACCTTTTCCCTTTATTCATTAGGTTTGGGATGTTTGTGTAAGGCTTTTCACTTGGGGCCCATCGTGTTTCTTACGTCCCCCCCAAAGATAATTTGGGGAATTTTAAAAAAATTTCGGTTTTGTTATTTCAGGCCAATGCGGAAGGCGGGTTATATTTTTTGCAGATGGGTTATTAAAAAAGAGGATGGGGGAATGGGGGGCCAAAGGGCCCCAACCCTTGGGGCGTTGGGGGGTCCAAAGGGGCCGTTTTAGATTTTTTGTTTTTTGGGGACTAAATACCCCAAAGGGTGTCTTTGGAGGGGCTGGGGGTTAAAATGTTACTGGTTATTTTTTTTTAAAAGATTCCTGTTCTTTTTCCCCTTCAATTTGATTAAAATTTAAGGGCTTTTCATTTTTAAATTTTTTCAGTGGGGGTTTTCTATTTAATAATAAAATACATCAGGATATCAAGTTTGTGTTTGAGCCCCCATTGAGATTAAATTTTTTGTCCTTAAAGGGCAGTTGCCCCTTTTTTTCAGCTTTCCCCATATTTAAAGTTGTATCTTTTTTTAAGTTTTTTTAACGCCTAATCTCCTCCCCTTGTAAAGGGGATTTACCGGGTTCTTTTTGTCACCCTTTTTCCCCTTTTTTAATACCTCTTTTCTTTTTACTACAAATTTTGAAAAGGTCTTCCCGTGATTTCACTGGGATTAGGATCATATTTACTTTTCTTTAATAATTTTACTGGTTTTCATGCTCTTACTATTTTTTGTGTTTTTCAAAAATTTCATTTTTAATCTCTTTTTTCGACAAATCTGTAAAAGCCAAAATTCCAAAATCAAATTTCAAAAATCGATTTGTGGAAAAAAAAAATTTCGGTCCTTTTTTGATTACTCTTTTGTATGTCCGTTATTTCTTTAGCCCAAATGTTTACTTTTCTAAATCATTTTGGGTTCTTTTTTGTGTTCTTTCCCTTTGGGGGAATTTTGACGGGGCCTTCTAAAGGGTCCCAGGGAAAATTTTGGGGCTCGTAAAATTTCCCTTTTTTTTCGCCCTTTTTGTTTTTAAAAAAAATGTTTTTTTTTCTGTTTGCTTTTCACTTCTTTATGCCCGGGGGTTTTTGTTTGCCTTGGAATTCCCCGTTGGTATCCGATTTATGGTGTTGTATTTGGTGATTTTTATTTTTCCCACCCTTATATTTCGATCTTTCAGGGCCCCCATTTTGTATACTCTTTCATATAAAAAATCGTTGGAATTCTTTCGAATTTTTTTAGTTTGGGGTTCCATTTTTTTCCCCTCTCGGGAGTCTGCATGGACTTTTTTAAATTTGCTTTTTAAATTTTTTTAAACCGCCAGTTAAATTTATCTTTGGGAACTCCTTTTCGTCTTTTAAAATCCCCTTTCCTTAAAGGGTTTTAAAATAGCTTTATCCCGGTTTGTTTGCAGGGGTGGGAAATTAGACCCCGGGGGTTTCCCCTTTTGCTAGACTTTCCCATTTTTCGGTATTTTTTCCTTTTGTCCATTTTTAATAAAAGGGAAGAAAGGGGTGTTCGGTCGCCCCTAATCCCGTTTTTTTAAAATATGTTGTTTTTTTTAATGGTCTGTTTGTATATAAGTGAACTTTTAAACCCCAGAATGTTTGACAAGGGGGGGGAACCCAAAACGTAGCAGGTGCAAAAAAGCACAGAGGGTGGAGGCTCCGGTCAAAAGGAAAAAGGTTTAAACCCTTGTGAATAAGTCGGGCATGGCTAAAAGGTTGGACTTTGTACCCTTAAACCCTTTGCAACGGAAACCTAAAATATTTTACTTTTTAAAGTTTCTTTTTGTGCTATATGGGGCATTTTTTGGGATTTTTTTTTTTATCGATTAAAAAGGAAAAGAAAAAATTTTTTACAGATCCGTGGCAAAAAAGGTGTATATATATAATATTTACAAAAATATATATATATAATAAAATATATTATTTAAATTTATTTTAAAAAGTTTGCACACTTTGGGTTTGGGGGAAACCCTAAACCACCCAAATTTATGGTAACGGGGGAAGAATTACTAACTGAGTGGACTACGGTTATAAAGATATGGGGAACACGTAGAAAACAGTTAATTTTTCCCTATAAAAACAGTTTGTCAAAGAAACAAGGGGTTTCCCTTTCCCAACTATATCAGCCGCGGCTAGCCCAATGAAGTGCTTTTATTTAAAAAAAAAAAAGGTTTTGTTGTTTTATTTAAAAGTTCGTGCCCATTGAAAAAGAATATTATAATAAAAACCATACTGTAAATGTTGAAAATTTCCCTTGGGGTTTCGTCCAAACGGAAAGGAAAAAAAAATTTCCCGATCGGATTCTCCCTTTAAGAATTTGGGTTTCATTTTGGGTTTATTGTCTTTTGCAGGGTTTTTAAAGGCCCGTTTTCTGCCCCACTGTTTGCGGATTCCCCCTTTCCCCATAAAACTTTGGGAAATGCAACTTTTTCCCATAAAAAACCGGGGGAAGATTAGGTTTTTTTAAAAGGGTTTCTCGGAACACCCGGGGGGGGGAAAAAAAAAGGTGCCCGGAAAAAACCGTTTCAGTGGGACGGGGAAAAGGGGTTTTTTCTTTTAAAAAGCTCTTTTGCGGAGGTTTAAAACGGGTTGTTTTTCGTTGGTTTTTCAAACCCATAAACCGTTTAAAAATCCGCCCAAAAAACCATCCCATGGGAAAAACCCCTCAAAAAAAAAAAAATATGGGGGTGTTTTTTATCCATCAATAAATTCAATGGTAGATAAAAAACCCCTTTTACTTTTTTAAAAAGGGGGTTTTTGAAATTTTTACTGTATTTTTCTCACAATGTTTTATCATTTTTGTGTGATTTTCTTAAAAAGGGAAACGTAATATTTCACACTTTTTATCTTCGGGCCCTTAAAATTTTTAAATATTGTC
>JAODAL010080193.1:0-12326 GCA_025379985.1 Phyllomedusa bahiana | reverse complement strand
CAAGAAATGTTTTTAGGACTGATGTACTTACTGTCCTTTAAATAACCTGGGGAGTTCTGGACCAGTGGCTGTAAATATTTATCTATCCAATCACTTAGTTTTTCTGTGATACTGTTATTGCTGGAGATTATGGGTCGTAGTCCGGGGGGAAATTTATTTTTATTTGTCTTAGGTACACCATAAAAAATTGGTGTATGTGCATTATCTACCTGTAAAAATTTCTTTTGTTTATTTGATAGTATGGGGTCGCGATGTGGCTTCCATACCAGACTTTGTGTCCTACCTCAAATATAATGAATGTAATTTACGTTTCACACATTCCATTCATAGAACTGAAATTCAGTTTTTGGATATACAGCTTATGCGTGACCCTAAGGAAGAGAAAGTTGTAACTACCTTGTATAGAAAGCCTAATTCTGGTAATACCATATTAAGAGAAGATAGTAGCCATTCAAGAAATATTATAGAGTCTATCCCTATGGGAGAATTCATTAGAGCACAACGTGCCTGTAGTAGAGATGCAGACTATCTTAGTGAAAAGGATGTTATTGTAGAAAGATTAAAAACTAGAGGATATAAACAGTATCACATAGAGAGAGCTTTACAAAAAATGCAAAATGTTACGCAATATGATTTACTTTATAACACAAGGCATTATGGGAAAGGGGCTGAGAAGCCCACAGCGCCCTCTGTTGGTTGTAACAAATCCTCAATTTGCTTTTGACCCACCGAGTCTTGAGAAAGCAAAAAGGATTTTTTTAGCCAAGCCAGTATCTCTCATCTACAGACAACGCTGTTTCGGGATTTTTGTCCCTCTTCAGTGCAGAGTAGAGAAGATACTGGCTGGCTGTGTGGGAGGCATCGGGTAGCTCAGGAAGGGAAGATCTCTCCTTAAGGAGAGCACCGAACGAACGGCTTGTAGAGTTTTTGTTTTGCCTTTTCGCCCTCTACTTAGCATCTGCATATCACAAGGCATTATGGGAAAGGGGCTGAGAAGCCCACAGCGCCCTCTGTTGGTTGTAACAAATCCTCAATTTGCTTTTGACCCACCGAGTCTTGAGAAAGCAAAAAGGATTTTTTAACCAAGCCAGTATCTCTCATCTACAGACAACGCTGTTTCGGGATTTTTGTCCCTCTTCAGTGCAGAGTAGAGAAGATACTGGCTGGCTGTGTGGGAGGCATCGGGTAGCTCAGGAAGGGAGGATCGCTCCTTAAGGAGAGCACCAAACGAACGGCTTGTAGAGTTTTTGTTTTGCCTTTTCGCCCTCTACTTAGCATCTGCATATCACAAGGCATTATGGGAAAGGGGCTGAGAAGCCCACAGCGCCCTCTGTTGGTTGTAACAAATCCTCAATTTGCTTACTTTATAAAGATAACAATACCTTAAAAGATGATAAAAATATTAGAAACAACTTAGTTTTTTCTACTCCCTATAGTGCGGACTTTATACAGATAAAAAAGATTTTTCTAAAAAATTTAAATATCTTAAGGCAGGATTCCCAACTGGCGGAAATTATTGTTGCAGGGGTAGTATGTGTGCCTAAGAGAAACAAGACAATTCGAAATGTAATTTCCCCTATTGATTTCTCTAGTAGCAACAGTGCCAGTGCCAAGGCTGCCGGCGTGTCAGACGCCGGCAGCCTTGGCACACGCCTCAGACTCCCCATCTGCAGCGATGTTCCAGGTGCGCTGAGCATCTGTGGAGAAAGTCAAAGCTACCTGCAGACTTTCTCCACTACAAATTCATGCTCAGGACCTACCACACTGCCCTTCACTGTGCCAAACAAAAATATTTCACCTCCCTCATCTCCACATTACACAAC
Source organism: Phyllomedusa bahiana (assembly GCA_025379985.1). NCBI lineage: Eukaryota > Metazoa > Chordata > Amphibia > Anura > Hylidae > Phyllomedusa > Phyllomedusa bahiana. The sequence continues at coordinate 10,503 of JAODAL010080193.1, read as the reverse complement.
AACCCAAAACGTTTGTTTGACACCTTCCACTCCCTCCTCAGGCCCAAACCTCAGGCCCTGGTCACTGACCTCTGTGCTGAAGACCTGGCCACTCACTTCAAAGACAAAATTGACAGCATTCGACAAAACATCACATCACAATCCCCAAATAACACCCATCCTGTCCCTCCCCACACGTCCTCTAATCTGCTCTCAGCCCTTAACCCGACATCAGAAGTAGAAGTGTCCAGGCTTCTCCTGTCTGCTCGCCCCACCACATGCACTAGTGACCCCATTCCCTCCCACCTCATCCAGTCTATTTCTCCAGCTGTCCTCTCTCACCTTACTGCAATCTGTAACCTCTCTCTCTCCTCTGGGATCTTTCCATCTTCCTTTAAACACACTGTTATAACTCCCTTACTTAAAAAGCCCTCTCTGGATCCTTCCTGCGCTGCCAACTACTGACCAGTCTCTAACCTGCCATTCATCTCCAAACTCCTGGAACGCTTGGTCTACTCTCACCTGATCCGCTACCTCTCTGTTAACTCTCTTCTAGAAGTTTCAAATGATCTCCTGACAGCAAAATCTCAGGATAACTACTCCTTGCTGCTTCTTCTGGATCTCTCTGCAGCATTTGACACTGTTGATCACCACCTCCTCCTCAACATGCTCAGCGCCATTGGCCTCCAGGACACCACTCTCTATTGGTTCTCATCTTACCTCTCTGACCGCTCCTTCAGTGTCTCATTTTCCGGTTCTACCTCCTCTCCCTCTAGCTGTCGGGGTTCCTCAGGGATCCGTTCTTGGTCCACTCCTCTTTTCACTCTACACAGCCCCCATTGGACAAACCATCAGTAGATTTGGCTTCCAGTACCATCTCTATGCTGATGACACTCAACTATACACTTCCTCCCGAGACATCACTCCTGCCCTGCTACAAAACACCAGTGATTGTCTGTCCGCTGTCTCTGACATGTCCTCTCTCTATCTTAAACTAAATCTCACTAAAACGGAACTTCTAGTCATCCCACCATCTACTAACCAACCCCCCCCTGCTATTTCTCTCTCCGTGTGTGGCACCACCATAACTCATAGGACGCAGGCCCGCTGTCTGGGGGTTATATTAGATTCTGATCTGACCTTCACCCCCTATATCCAATCCCTTGCCCGCTTCTGTCACCTGCACCTCAAGAACATCTCCAGAATCCATCCGTTTCTCACTGTGGAAACAACTCAAACTCTCATTGTTGCTCTTATTAATTCTCGTCTTGACTACTGTAACTCTCTACTTGTTGGTCTTCCTCTCTGTAAACTCTCCCCTCTCCAATCTGTCCTGAATGCAGCAGCCAGGCTTGTCTTTCTTTCCAGCCGCTATACTGATGCCTCTACCCTGTGTCAGTCTCTGCACTGGCTACCTATACAGTACAGAATACAACATAAACTCATCACTCTCACACATAAGGCTCTCCACAGTGCTGCACCCCCATACATCTCCTCCCTCATCTCTGTCTACCACCCGACCTGGTCTCTCCTATCTGCTAATGATATTCGACTATATGCCTCAATCATCCGAACCTCCCATGCCCGTCTCCCAGATTTTGCACGTATTGCACCAGTTCTCTGGAACATGTTACCCCAGGCACACTCACAACCCTCACAGTTTTAAGTGTGCTCTGGAAAACTCATCTTCTTAGACAAGCCTATCAAGATCCCTAATTGTTAAGCCCCCAAATTCAGTCACATATTCGTCACTTCCTGCACTTTGGCACCCACAGGCACTTATCTGTATATAGATATATGGTTGGGATGGCAGGTTCATCCATTTTTTATGTATACTACCCTATATTTATATAACATGGTTGGTCCATTGTAAATCAAGCACTTGTCGCCCTTTGTTTCACCCATACACCCTAATAGATTGTAAGCTCTTGCGGGCAGGGCCCTCACACCTCGTGTCTCATTTGTCAGTAGCTTTTTTATAATGTAATGTCTGGTTTGTCTGTGCTTATTCCCTCTATATTGTAAAGTGCTGCGGAATATGTTGGCGCTATATAAATAAAGATTATTATTATTATTATTATTATTATTATAATGGCTATCACAAACAGGATTTTATTTATGTGGAGGTAGCAGATGTAACATCTGCAAGTATGCTAAAAAAAATCAAGGTATTTAAAAGTAAGGCACTCAGCCCAAAAACATATGAGATAAGGGATTTTATAAACTGCGATACCCATCATGTAGTTTATGCCATACAATGTACTAAATGTGATCTTTTATATATATGCAGTATTATCCGTAAACTTAAAACCATAATAGCGGAACACATATCAGGGATCAAAAAACTGAGTATCCACCAGTCAGGAGCAGTGCGGCATTTTGTGGAAAGACATGATGGAGCATTAGATAGCTTTACATATTTTGGAGTTGAAAAGGTTAAACAACCTGCTCGAGGTGGCAATTGGCAACAGCTAGTTTGCCTGAGAGAGGCTTATTGGATACTAGAATTGGATACAAGGATACCCAAAGGATTAAATTACCGCAATGATCTGGCATATATTTACTTAGGATATCTATTTAGTAATATATTTTTGATGCTTTTTAAAATTTAAAATGTATATTATTTGAAATGTATGTTATTTATATGTAATCATGTAAACGGTATGTTTATTTTTAGCAAGTAATGTTTAAATTGACATATAGAACAAGTAATGCTAAACATCTCTTTAACAGGTTACCAATGTGTTAAGGGATATGACGTGTGATTGTGACGTGTTCACTGTTTCCCTATATATAACCTGCATTACTAGGAGATAGCTGAGCCGTGAACAAGGGCGAGACGCGCCTGAAACGCGTAGGCTATTTTAAGTTTTTTTTACCCTCTGCACCATCTATTTTTTCAAATAAATGATAGTCACAGCTTTTGCTTCTGCTGGATCATTATTTGCATGTATACTTTCGTATTGTGTCCTGCGACTTTGGACCGGGATCCGTGCAATGCTGAGCATCTATGACTACCCAGGCGGGGAAGACCAGGTGTTATTTCAACAGCTATCAAGGTGAGCTCCGTTTGGCAATTGCCACTTCTTAGCACGTATAAACTACACAGTCATTGGAAGCCCCTTAAAGCAAGCATGTATACACCATATTGAAATTTTGGCAACCCGTTTAAATATGAAATAAGTGCAGAGGGTATATTATAGAAATTTATCCAGCATCAATACCTGTCTATTTTTTTGTTTCCTATACAATATAACTGCTATGGATAGAGAATCCAAATTGGCACAGATTTTTGGGACATGCAATATTCCATCTAATGCAGATGGAGAACTCCATATATTATTAAAAAAGACTGGAAAATGCCAAATACGGGAAACGAAACTATGGTGGGATCGCAATTCCCTAAATACATACCTTGAAAAAGGACTCATACCATTGCCACAAAAACTTGGGTTAATGAATTTGATTCTTTAAAATTTCAGGAACAACAAATGCTCATTATGTTGAAAGATCTACAAACAGATGAAACAACACAAATAATTGACAGAGCTGATGTCGGGCATAGCTGTGGTAACCCCTCTTTCTATCCCTTTAAATCACGTGTTCAAGTTATGGATGCGTTTCAGTCAATAATGGAGAGAGATTTAAAAAACATTAAAAAATCTAAAAAATATGGGGGAAAAAAGAATATAAATAACATCAATAAAGAGAAAAGATTAGCCTTAAACGAATTAAAGAACAACACAAATTTAATAATTAAAAAGGCAGATAAGGGGGTGCCACAGTTGTGCTAGACGCAGCACTGTATTTAAGATTGGCTCTAGACATATTGGATGATAAAAACACCTATCGTAAACTAAAAGACGATCCGACAACTGCTATAAAAAATAAGTTATCAAAATTGTTAGATGAAGGAGTTTGATTGGGGGGCCCTTAATAATAAACAAAGGAAATTTTTAGATGTAGATAATGCACGTACACTGTTTTTTTATGGTGTGCCTAAGACACATAAAAATAAATTTCCCCCCGGACTGCGACCCATAATCTCCAGCAATAATAGTATCACAGAAAAACTAAGTGATTGGATAGATAAATATTTGCAGCCACTGGTTCAGACCTCTCCAGGTTATTTAAAGGACAGTAAGTACATCAGTCCTAAAAACATTTCTTGGATTTAAATGGTCACCAAGTTACACATGGTTAAGCTTAGATGTGGAAAGCTTATATTCAAGCATACCACAACATTTGGTGAGACTAGCAATTGAGTACCATCTACATAAATTTAGCAACTATGATGAGGGCTTAAAAATATTTATCTTGGAGAGTGTCGATTTTTTAGAAAAGAAGGGATACCAGCTCACCGATATGAAGATGCCCGGACAATGCAGGATAGCAGTAGCAGGGTAAAAATAGAAACGATGTCCAGCGTCTAAAAGCCATATTTCTTTATTGAAAATTCAAGGGGTCAACAGCATCGATCCAAAACAAAAAAATGCCAAGTGTAGATTTTTTGTTACACAATAATTATTTCAGGTTTAATGCTACTTTTTATGTTCAGCTGGTAGGAGTACCAATGGGAGCAACATCTTCTCCTTCAATAGAAAATTTATTCATGTCCTGGTGGGAACAGTATTTAATCTTTGGCTCGGATAATCATTTTGGGGAATCCATTGTCTGGTATGGGCGTTACATCAACGACCTCCTGATAGTATGGGGTCGCGATGTGGCGTCCCCACCAGACTTTGTGTCCTAACTCAACTGTAATGAATGTAATTTACGTTTCACACATTCCATTCATAGAACTTAAATTCCGTTTTTGGATATACAGCTTATGGGTGACCCTAAGGAAGAGAAAGTTGTAACTACCTTGGATAGAAAGCCTAATTGTGGTAATACCATATTAAAAGCAGGTAGTAGCCACTCAAGAAATACTATAGAATCTATCCCTATGGGAGAATTCATTAGAACACGACATGCCTGTAGTAGAGATGCAGACTATCTTAGAGAAAAGGATGTTATTGTAGAAAGATTAAAAAAAAACAATAAAAAACCAATAAGTAATGCACTCAACCTCCATGGCATGTATTCATGCTCACCATGAAAGACTCCATTGCTGAACAAAAAGTGTGTTCAAGCGTTTTTAGAGTTTGCTCAATAACATTTAGACAAGCTTGTGAAGTACTGTGAGGATATAGTCTGGTCAGATGAGACCAAAATTGAACTTTTTGGATAGCATAATACACAACATGTTTGGAGGCCAAGAGGTACTGCATATAAACCCAAAAACACCATACCACTGGTGAAGTTTGGAGGTAGGAACATCATGGTGTGAGGCTGTTTATCAGCATATGGCACTGGCAAACTTACTATAATAGAAGAGAGGATGAATGGACAAATGTACCGAGACTTTCTTGATAAAAATCTGCATCCATCTGCCAGGATGATAAAGATGAAATGAGGGTGGACAATGATCCCAAACACACAGGAAAAGGAAAATTTCAGTTGGTTTCAGAGAAAGAAAATAAAGCTGCTAGAATGACCCAACCAATCAGATGACCTGAATCTAATACAAAATCTATGGAAGAAACGAACAGAGTGCATAGAAGTTGGCTACGACTAAGGGCTGAATATGCCCGAAACGCGTTAGACCTGCACATAGGTGCTTTTTCTTTTTTGCTCTTCATATATGCCTCTATTGGTGTTTTAGCTGATTTGTTAATAAATAGGGATTTTATATCATTTTGGATCACTTTGTGTGCGCTGTCCTCCGACGTTTTTGGATATCACCTATGGACTATGCTGCTGGAGCAGTGGACGTGCGCCTTTAAAAGCGGTACCAGCCTGCACCTTAGGTGAGCTGACTGTATTTTCTTTTTGTTGTTTGCATAGAAGAAAACCACAAAACCTTTAGGATTTGAAGAGTATTTGTGTGGAAGAATGAGTCAAAATCCCACTTGCAATGCATGCGCCTATTTTTTCCATACAGGAGGCATCTTGAAGCAGACATCACCAACAAAGGCTTATGTACAGAATATTAAATACATTTCAGTAAACATGTTCAATACTTTTCCTTGTGTCATTTCACATCATTACACATAATGTAATTTATGGACATCTATGGTTTGATTCAGGTCCGTTGCTAGGGGCGGGCGAGGCAGCCGATTGCCTGGAGCGCCGAGGCTCCGTTCACCTGAGGGGAGCGCCGAGGCCGCCTGCCTCGCCCGCCTGGAGGATAGCCCCAGACTCTGCACAACCTTTTTATAACAGCCACGCAGAGTCAGCAGCCTGCTGGTACAGGAAGGAGGCAGGACGGATCGTTACCGTCCTGCCTTCTCCCCTGTATGAGAGCCGTGCGCCCCCTACGACCCTGGGATCTCCTCAGTCCGCAGCTCTGCCGGCCGAGTAGATCCCTGGGAGCTGCATGACAGCGTAAGCGGCGTGATGATGTATAATTAGCTACTACATGGCTATAGAGGCATTTACTGGCTACAGGGGCATCACCTGGCTACAGAGGCATCTACTGGCTACAGGGGCATCACCTGGCTATAGGGGCATCACCTGACTATCGGGGCATCTACCTGACTATCGGGGCATCACCTGGCTATAGGGGCATTACCTGACTATAGGGGCACTACCTGACTATAGGGGCATATACCTGGCTATAGGAGCACTACCTGGCTATAGGGGGCACTACCTGGCTTTAGGGGCACTACCTGGCTATAGGGGGCACTACCTGGCTATAGGGGGCACTACCTGACTATAGGGGCATCTACCTGGCTATAACTCGCCCTGAGTGTAATTTAGCCTAGGAACGGCCCTGGCTTGATTTCTTCACCTGTGTGGATCGGATAGGTTGTTATTGACATCTGGTGAGAATTTCATGTCAATAGCTCCTTTAGAAATATATTTACTTTCACCTGCTCTATGTCTCGTGCCTCTGGAGACTCTTATCTAGCCAACCACCAACTACACCAGAACAGCTTAATGCAGATGAATATCAGGTTGGCTATAATCCCATTCCCATTGCTAGGCTCATCCTGATGTGAATGATGTGAAAAATACATGCTATAGATGGCACCACAAAAGTTCAAACTCATTTCTCATGAGCCTTTCAGAATAGCCTTTGAGTTTGACATGCTTTATGTAGGGTATATGACCACATCATTTAGTGGGAGACAATGAAACAGGTACAAACTTGATTACAGAGAATCTGCTTTTGTTCTTAATGAATAGCTCTCCCTCAATAGACCTACTATTAATTATCTACTCAGGGTAGTATTAAAACAGAAAAACACTGAGATAGATGCGTGTGTGTGAAAAATAAGGCACTCAATATTTGAAGAAATATTTCATCCCCCAGTAGCTATGTGGGATAACAAGAGGAGTAATGTTTTTTGTTACATCTATAAAAAAGGAATTATCAGATAACATTTGGTAGAATTAATGTGAGTTAAAATCTAATATTAATATCATGTGTGATTACCGTATATACTCGAGTATAAGCCGACCCGAGTATAAGCCGAGGCACCTACTTTTGCCACAAAAACCGGGAAAGCTTATTGACTCGAGTATAAGCCTAGGGTGGAAAACACAGCGGCTACTGGTGAATTAAAAAATTAAAACAGATACCAATAAAATTACATAGGCAGTTTAATGTCCCCCATAGGCAGATATAGGCAGTTTAATGTCCTCCCTAGGCAGATATAGGCGGTTTAATGTCCCCCATAGGCAGGTTAATGTCCCACATAGGCAGATATAGGCTGGTATAGGCAGTTTTTATGTCCCCCAAAAGGCAGGTTATAGGCAGCTATATGTCCCCTAGGCAGGCTATAGGCAGGTAATTGCCCCCATAGGCAGGTTATAGGCAGGTATAGGTCATTATAGGCTGGTATAGGCAGGTATAGGTCCCCCTAGGCAGGCTATAGGCAGGTACCCCCTAGCAGGTATAGGCAGGGTATAGGCAGGTATAGGTCCTCCTATGCAGGGTATAGGTAGGTATAGGTCCCCCTAGCAGGTATAGGCAGGCTATAGGCAGGTATGGGCAGACTATAGGCAGGTATCGGCAGGCTATAGGTCCCGCTAGCAGGTATGGACAGGCTATAGGCAGGTATGGGTAGGCTATAGGTCCCCCTAGCAGGTATGGGCAGGCTATAGGCAGGTATGGGCAGGCTATAGGCAGGTATGGGCAGGTATAGGCAGGTATGGGCAGGTATGGGCCGGTATGGGTAGGCTATATGTCCCCCTAGCATATAGGTTATAGGCAGGTGTAGATAGGATTTTAAAACAAAAAAAAAAAACACTTACCTGGCTTCCCGCTGCTCTGTCTCCCTCACCGCTCCGCCTCCTCGCTGTCCGGCCTCCTGCGCGCTCTCCTCGGCACAGGCGGGTGATGTCGTGAAGACACCCCCTGCCGGAGCCGGAAACTCCCGACAGCCGCGGGTCTACGGCCGCCCGGATTCCACTGCGGATCTGGGATCGCTCGCTCTCTGCCCCACAGTGGTATCCTTCACTTATATCGCTCCGGGAGGAGTCGATATAAGTGAAGGGATCGCTGACAGTGCCCGGACCACCGCAGTGTCCGGACACTGTGCGCTCACTCGGCCTTCAGTTATATGCGCTCCCTGAGGAGTCGCATATAGCTGAAGTGTCCCTGCCGGCGCCCGGGCCATCGCAGCGCCCGAGTACCGACAGTGGGCTCGAGTATAAGCCGAGGTCGCATTTTTCAGCACATTTTTTGTGCTGAAAACTCGGCTTATACTGAGTATATACGGTATTTTTTAGATTTTATTTATGATGCTATATGTGTTTATAAACAAACATTTATTATTATTTCACATTGATTAGCTTGTATCCAGTGTAAATTTGTAAAATACTGTATGGATACACACAGTGGGTGAAATTAGGTAATACATAAATAATTAATAAAATTGTTTTCAAAATGAAAACCCCCTTAACCCGAACGCCTAAAAAGTAGTTAATGCCCAGAACATTTTTTTAGTTTTGGCCCCTTGCATTTAAAACATTTGTAACTTTTTATTTTTTCAATGACGCGTTGGATGAGGCCTGTTTTATTCAAGACAAGTTGTTTTATAAGGGAATATTTTAAATACATTTTTAAATAATTGGGCAGTATTTTTTTTTTTTTTTTCCAAAAAATTTTTTTGTTTTTTCATTTTTTTTTTTAACCATTAACATTTAAATTTAAATAATTGTTAGTTAATTCAACAGGTTATTACGGTCGGGGTTTACCAAATATGTGTAGGGTTTTTTTGTGCGGTAATTTATGTACAATTTTTTTTTTATTAAATATTTATTTTTATTTTATTATTTATTTTTTTTTTCTTTTTTTTTTTACATTTTATGTTTTTTTTGTCTTTTTTTTTTATCCCATGAAAGGGGGAAAAAGTTTAACATTTTTTTTAAAAAAAAATTTTTCACTTTTTTTAATGTTAAAGCATATTATATATGCTAATAACTAAACTGTGTCAGTTGAACAGGAGGATTGGAACAACACGTGCGTCCAATACTGGGTTCCATACACAGACAACTCTGGGGCCCCGTAGGTCCCCCAGAGCTGGTTTCAGTTCCCCCCGGGTCTGTCGGGTCACGGGTGTTCGATCCCCCGACAGGGGGGATCCCCCCTTTATTGGCGCGGAACGCAGCCGCAATCAAAGGGTTAAAAGCATGGGTTTCGGAGGGTTACTCCCCTCCCCCATGCTGCAGGGCATCTTTTTGGGTCGGGGTGTTAGTTCAGCCCCCATCCCAGGCGTGCGGACCCGGGGCCCCCCAAACCCCGAGTCTGAGGCGTCAAAAACGTCGCTGCGCGAAGACCCGCACCGGCCCCCGTCAAAAAAACGGTGCGCGGTCGTAAGGGGTTAAGGATCCCCCTTTCTCCATTCATCAACCATTTTTTTAGACTTTTAAAAGCTTGGGGAAATATTTTTTTGCCAATATAAAACATTTTAATCTTTTTTAAACTAAAATGTAACCTTGCATCCCCCCACTTGTGAAAATTTTAAAAAGAAAAGTCTACACCATTTATGTGCCAATTTTTATTAGAATGGGCGAAATGATTCAATGCCCTGGGAAATTTTTTAGAAATTTTAGGAAAAATTTTGGATTGAACGAAGAGAAGTTTGGGGGACTTTGCGTAACGAAGATGCTTTTGATTGTAAAATGGCTGCGAGCACATGGCGTTAATGGGGCAAAAAACTCGGGAGGGAAAAAGGGCATAGCCTGCTTTAAAGTGCAGAGATGAAGCCAACAGAAAAAGGCGGGATTTGTACTCAGCACTTATAAAATCCGGGGCGACGTGGGGGTATACCCCTTCACTGTACCAGAGGGAAGGTGCTGCCGGGGTGCTTATGATACTAAAACTAAAAAACTCATTTTTTACAGCGATTTTTGGGGCGTGCAAGCTTGTTAGAGACTGCTTTCTTACGTTCTAAATTTTGATTTTGGTGGGGGGATTTTGGGAATGAAATCCAGTGTGGTCCAAAGCAGCTGTATACATTTTAATGTATT
>JAODAL010080192.1:0-12326 GCA_025379985.1 Phyllomedusa bahiana | reverse complement strand
ACGGGGTTTGATGACAGTTTCCCTTCCCCTCCATGAGGGGGGCAGTCGCCAGCAGCACAGCAGCAGGACCTGGAGCAGACCCTGAACCAACAGGTGGTGGCCTACTTGGACAGCACTCTCCACCTCAGTTAGAAGATCCGCTGGACTAAGGGGCAGCCAAACTGGATGTGTGGCCGCAACTTGCCGATTTGAAAGTGGAGAAGCTGTCCTGCCCGGCCAGTAGTGTGGCATCAGAGCGGATGTTCAGTGCGGCGGGGGCCATCGTTACCCCAAGGAGAACCCGCTTGTCCAGGGGAAATGTGGAACGACTGACCTTTGTCAAGATGAATCAGGCGTGGATGGGCCAGGATTCCACACACCAATGCCTTAGGCGTCAGACTACATCAGCCATGACGCCTCACCCAAACTGTGAGAAATGAGTCTGGGTTCAACTACCTGCCTCAGCCACAATTCTGATGCCGCCACCCGCCTGATGCCACACATCTGCTGCCAGTTTCTCCATCTGCCTACCACCATCTTTACCAGGGACTTGTATTGTCACCCACCTCCACACTCTGTCATTGTGTCACTCTATGACCTCATGCTGCTGCTGTGGCTGCTGCCGTGACCTCCACACTGTGTCAAATTTTGCCCACTGTCGACCTCATCTGCGCTGCTGTTGCTGGTGCCGTGACATCCACACTGTGTCATTGTGCCACTCTCTGACCTCATGCTGTTGCTCCTACCGCAGTCACCTCCACACCCTGTCATTGTGCCACTCTCTGACCTCATGCTGCTGCTGCCGTTACCTCCACTCTCTGTCATTGTGCCACTCTGTGACCTACTACTGTTTTGCCACCTCCAGAATGTCATTGTGCCACTCTCTGACCTCATGCTGCTGCCACCGTCACCTCCACTCTCTGTCATTGTGCCACTCTGTGGCGTACTCCTGTTTTTGCCACCTCCAAAATGTCATTGTGCCACTCATGACCCTCATGCTGCTGCCACCATCACCTCCACTCTCTGTCATTGTGCCTCTCTGTGGCCTACTCCTGTTTTTGCCACCTCCAGAATGTCATTGTGTCAATGTTTGACCTCATGCTGCTGTGGCTGCCACCGTCACCTCCACTCTCTGTCATTGGCCACTCTTGGCCTACTCCTATTTTTGCCACCTCCAGAATATCATTGTGCCACCCTCTGACCTCATGCTGCTGTGGCTGCCGCCGTCACCTCCCCACCCTGTCATTGTGCCACTGTCTGACCTCATGCTGCTGCCGCCGTCACCTCCACTCTCTGTTATTGTGCCACTCAGTGGCCTACTCCAGTTTTTGCCACCTTTAGAATGTCATTGTGCCACTCTCTGACCTCATGCTGCTGTGGCTGCCGCCGTCACCTCCACACTCTGTCACTGATGTTGCCACCTGAGCCCTCAGCTTGTTTTTTTTCCAGCTGTCGCTGCCATGACTTTATCAGGCTACATTCCCCCTTCATTTTTTGGTCAGTTTTGCCCTCTTAAGTGCCCAGGGAATTTTATAGTGAAGCGATTCTAAGAGCGGCGGCAGTCATCTGCGTGTCATACTAAAACACAACATTGTATGAAGACCAAACCAAGCTCCCTCTGCATATTTAAGCATGGCACAACGTTCTACAGCACCCTGCAGGCTCTGTGCAGCCAGGAAATAGCTGCTTTTTAACGTGATTCGTCCCAAAGTAATTCGGACCGAAATGAATTTTGTCGGAAAATTCGGCGAAGTGACCGAATCGAATTTTTTGAGAAATTCACCCATCTCTAGTTATATTTTTATTAATATGAAGCATTCTCTCTATCGTTTATACAATAGAAACACATTAATGGGTCTAATTATTTATCTAAAACAGAGGTATGTAGGTAAATATATCTATATAGAAGAAATAAGAGTAGAAGAATATGCAATAAATAGATAATAAGATAGATATAAGATAGATAGATAGATAGATAGATATGAGGTAGACAGATAGATAGATATAGTAGATACCGTTGAAACCAGAAGTTGACCTACACTATACGAGTATAAAAAGCCCCATCTGCAGGTTTTTCTCACTATCTGACATGAAGTCAGAATAAACCTTCACGTTTTAGGTCTATATATTAGGTAACCAATATTATTTCTATTTGCCAAATGCAGGATAATGAGAGGAGAGAATTTTTAAGGCATTTTTTATTACTTTCTGCAAAGTCAAAAGTTTTACAGACATTTCATTAGTATTTCGGTAACATTGATCTTTAACTTTTATGACTCGGATCAAAAACGCTTTAGATCACCTTCACTCAAGATTCTCACAATAGTTTGGGAGGTTTTATGGCCCATTCCGTCTTAACAGATATGGTGTAACTGAGACATATTATGTCAGTTGCTGTTCGCAAGGACTGGAATTTTCAGCCTTGCCACATAATTTGTAATAGGGCTTGAGATGGCACACTCCCAAAACTTGACTTGGTTATACTTAAAGGGTTGTCTCACATACATTGATTTGTCCTGTTTTCTTGGTTTCATTTATTGAATTAAGGGCTTGTTTACTGGTTTTCCACTAGGCCTGCCAGTAGAAGGCCAGGTACTGTAGCTATATAGCAACCCATTGCTGAACAACTATCAGGATAAGATCAAACAGGTAATGTGCATTAAGTGACCTGAGGAGCTGAAACCAGCCCATACAATGAGGGGATATCTTGGAATAAGTAGGACAATGTTATATGGAAAACATATCTGCAATGGACTTGTTGTTTAAAGATCTTTAAACATAAAAAGCAATCCTTGTAGTGAGGATCAACCCATTTAAGCCACTTAGTTACTGTTTAGCAGTAGTAACTTCAGGTAATTGTCCACTTGGGAAGAGTCAATTTCCGCCCAAGGCTTTAAACCTTCCTGGCTGATGGTCTTGAGATTATTGCTTCAGCTATGCCACATAATCATTTTTCCCCCCCCCATGATGCAATTAATTTTGTCGTGAAGGCCACAAGGCCCTCCTGCAGAAAACAACCCCAACATGATGCTGCAACCCCATGTTTCAATATTGGGATGGTATTCTTAGGCTTCCAATCTTCTCCCATTTTTTCCTCCATATGTTAATGTTGGTAATTATGGCCAAACAGTTTCAAAATTTAAGTTTCGTCAGTACACAGGATACATATCTACAAAAATGTAGGGTTTTGTTCCTGGGCATTTGCAAACATTATTCTGGCCTTTTATTGTTTTTCCTGCAGAGTGGCCTTTCATGCCCAGTTGATACTGTTACTCATTTGCATGCTTGTTTGTACTTACGTATTAATTGTTTGTTTACCGATGACACGAGGCCCCTTCAGGTATCTGGAAAATGGTACCCAAGAATTGATCCAGACTTGTGCAAGTCACAATTCTCTTCCTGATATCTTGGCTGATTTAGGACTTTCCACGAGAGTTTACACACAAGAAGCAGTGTTGTTCGGTTTGCTTTAAAAACATCCACAGGTGTGTCTCTAATTAACTCAGATGTTGCCAATAAACCTTTTAGGTTTTTGCAAAGACATGACCTCATCATATGGGCTGTCCCAAATTGTTTAAAGGCAGAGTAATCCAAGTGTATATAAACTTTTGACTTTGCAGAAAGTAATAAAAATGCCTTAAAATTTTTTCTCATTCTGCATTTGAAAAATATAAATAATTTTGGTAACTAATTGACCTAAACGGGGAAGGTTTATTATGATTTTCATTATCATGATAGTGAGAAAAACCTGCAGATGGGGCTTTTTATATTGTGGATGGAAACTCCTCGTTTCAACTGTATATATGAGATAGATAGACAAACAAACAACAAACAAACAAACAAACAGGCAGATAGATGAATATGAGGTAGAACATAAATAAGTACACATTAGCCATAAAGGCAAATAGATATAGATGGATAGATAGATATTATATAGATGCCATAGATAGATAGATAGATAGATAGATAGATAGATAGATAGATATGAGATAGATAGATAGATAGATAGATAGATAGATAGATACGAGATAGATAGATAGATTTGAGATAGATAGATAGATAGATAGATAGATAGATAGATAGATAGGTACATTGATAGTTAATAAAACATATAAATAGATACTGAAGTGGTAGATAGGTAGAAAATAGACAGATATATAGATGATTAGAAAATAGATAATAGGCAGATAGATATATAGATAGATACATAGTTAGATAGGAGATGGATATAGATAGATAGATAGATAGATAAGAGATTGATAGATATTGAAAATAGATAGATTGAGATAGATAGACAGACAGATTTGTATTTAACCCATCTGGAATTAATGGTGCTTTAAAATAAATAATAATAAATAGATAAATAGATAGATAAACGGATATATTGGAGAAAGAGACATATAGATAGATAGATAGACATATTGATAGTTAATAGAAAAATAAATAGATACAGAGGTAGATAGATAGAAAATATACAGATATAGATATATAGATGGTTAGATAATATATATATATATATATATATATATATATATAATATATATATATATATATATATATTATTATATATATATATTTATATATTATATACTATATACACAGATAAGCAGATATATAGGAGATAAAGATAGATACAAAATAGATAGATACTAGATAGATGATAGAAACATTGGCAGGTAGATATGTAGAGAGATAAGCAGATATATAGGAGATAGATAGATATGTAGATAGATGCGAGATAGATAGATAGATATATATGAGATAGATAGATAGATATATGGATAAATAGATTTGAGATAGATAGATAGATAGATAGATATGAGATAGATAGATAGATATATGGATAAATAGATTTGAGATAGATAGATATATATATATGAGATAGATAGATAGATATATGGATAAATAGATACATAGATAGATAGATAGATAGATAGATAGATAGATAGATAGATATACATGTACATAAAAACATAGGGGACAGATAGTTTTCCCTGTATCTGTATGTTAGTATGTGACAGACTCCTGGACACATGAGGCCGGGTCAGATGACAGATAACACTGGAGGTTGTCACTGGCAGGGTGATTTTCTTATCCTTTACACCAAATCAGTTCTCTCCACAATTAAATATCATAACTGATGAGCCGGGGACTCAAGTGAGAAACAATTTACTGCGGAATATCTTCCTGAGAGCGGCGACGTCTCCTCTTATCTTGAAATGTGATTTTTAATAACGTATAAAGCTCTGTCTTTTTAATCAAAATGACATTTAACAATGGAATTACCACAACTTTGCCCGTTTCCTATGTAATTATTAAGAGAAGTTAGCGATCCTCGTGAAGTGCCATGCCTGCCAGGCAGAGTAGAAAGCGGACGCGGAGAAAATTAACCATCTCAACCGCATGATGAGGAACATAATAATAGAGGGAAGAACATAGAGCAGCATAGTGGTGAGGGGAAGCAGATTAGATTGGGGGAAAGGGAATTCACCGTATAGGAGAATTGCCAAAATTTATTCTTGCATTGAGAGCCCCAGTGACCAGTTGTAACTAGTGAGGGAACCTTGCAGGTGGTCAGTTTCAGGACAGCGTCCCCACAGGAGAAATAAAGCATTACACACTTTTCATTCAATGGGATGTCCATGCAATACATCAAGGTTTTGGGTCAACACGATGCCCTTTATAGCTCATTTCTTACTGCCCCAAATACTTCCCTCTCCACCATTGACTCAAAAGTCCCAAATAGGGTATTTTTCACCCTGGGTTTTCTAAGCCAAACAACCTCTTTAAAGTATCACTTTCATCTCAGTCTCCCACCTGACCTGACATCAGGCTAGAAATACCGGCAGCATACTGCATAGTGGCTTATTAATATTTGCATGTCCCCCTGACAACACTTCCTGTCCCGCAGACCAGAATTGGCCTCATAACAACCGATCATATAATTTCCTACATTTCCTTACCTATGCATAAAAGGTCATAGTTGTATCCAAACTGGTTGCCTTGAGCCTTAGTACTTTCTAAATATCTTGTTTTGTGTATACAGCTCCCATGCAGAACTATGCATCTCCATAGATTATCCGCATATTATCATGTTGATAGGACATACATAAGGCTATGTCTCCCCAAGGCCTTAAAACTGCTGGGACATAATTTCGCACCGCAATTTACACCGTGTCTGCAGGGGCGCGGAGCGGGGGAGGGAAAGGCGGGAGGCCGCACTTCGCCGGACCATAGACAATCACTGCTAGCGCCGCGTATACGCCGCTGGTAATTCACATGTCTTTTATCTCCCCAACGCGGCAGTTTCGCGAGCAGGAGAGGAACGTAATCACCCCAATAAATACTATAGTTTGTCTATGAGAACTGTGGATTATCAGTAATGACTGAGGAGTTTTTCAGCCCGAATAGGCGCACTCCGCGCGGAATTAGGACCGAAATACGTCTGATTAAAAGCACTTGGGTCGTGGGTCACATGTACCTTTACTGAAAACCTATCCTATTTGTGTAGAGCTGCCATTAGAAATTTGTCTATCCTATATAGCTAAGGAGTCTGCGCCCGAGAGCCCCCCCAGCACAGAGGATGGAAGTCACATTGGCAGAGGTTCTGGGTGGAGTGAAACTAGGTAGCAGGGACTGTGGGGAGTGGGTGAAGGGACACATAGTGGCTGGGTACCCTGGAAGCAAGAGACCATGAGAGGCACCAAATGTGTCAGAAGGGCTGGGATGCAGCCTGAGAGGGGCACTGAGGTGGTAAGGGGAGACAATAGGTGTCAGGGACCGGTAATTTTTTGGGGTTTCTTTTTGCATGTTTTGTGGAGGTATCTAGTATACGAGGACTTAGTGGGAGCAATGGGGAGATGGTGGAAGTTTTTTTTTTTTGGAGGGGGGGGGGGCGGGGGAGAGTGGCAGGGGAAGAGGGAAACAATAAGCAACCAATGGAGGAAGGTGGCAGCATGGGGAGGAATCAACATGACTCGGGGTTCTGTGGAAGTGGTAAGAGGGACTCTATGTTTGGAAAGGGGAAGACCTTGGGATGGACATGTTATGAAAACTGTACTTTGTTGCCCATAGCGACCAATCCAGAGTCATAGCGAACAATAAGAGCCCAAAATAACCTATAAGAGCCACATAGCAACGCATCAGAGCCAATAGCAACCAATTCAGGGTCATAGTTACAATCAGAGCTCATAGCAACAAATCAAGCCATAACAACAATAAGCCATAGCGGACCAATCAGAGCTTGCATTTAATTTCAATAATTGCTCTGAAAAAATTAAGGATGCACTCTGATTGGACGAAATGAGCTCTGACTGGTTGCTATGGGCTCTGATTGGTTGTTATGAGCTCTGGTTGGTTGGTATGAGCTTGATGGTTGCTATGGAGCTCTGATGCTTGCTATGGGAACGCTGATTGGTTGCTTATGGGCTTGATTGGTTGATATGAGCTGCTATGATTGGTCGCTATGACGCTCTGAGTGGTTGCTATGGGTCCGATTGGTTTGCTATGTGCTACCTGATTGTCGCTTATGGGCTACTGTTTGGTTGCTTTGTCGCTCTGTTTTAGTAGTTTTGAGCATCATGATTGGTCGCTACAAGTGAACTTATTGCTTGTATGGGCTCTATTGGTTGCTGTGAGCTCTGATTGGTTACTTGTGAGTGTGTTTGGTTGCATTGTGACGCTCTTATCTGGTTACTGTGAGTGCTGATTGGTTGCTATGCGCCACAATGACAGTCTTACACCTAGACAGTTTTCATACATGTCCCTGGTGTCAGCACTGTGTGTAGAGAAGGGCAGATGTAAAGGAAACTTGCGGTTCATTTTTTTAAATTAATTCGTATATGCTTTTATGGGTTTCCTTTACAAATGAGCACAAAATGATCTAAATATTTACATTTTTATAGTCAAATTTCCAACAAATTATTAAATATTACAAAAATTGTAGTTAGAAGACGCCCAGTGAGATGCTTTTTAGTAAAGTGACCAGACATCCCGCCTCTGAGCCCGTGTCAGGCCTGCGGGGAACCTCAATGTCCCGCTTTAATCTCAAAGAATGGAGCTCAGCACGGCTAGGCCCAGTCATGCTGGATTGGGACTTCTGCTTCCAGCGGCGGCATGGTTAGGCCTAGACGTGCTTCATGTCTCCAGACCCTGGTGTGACTGCAGGGACAACTTGTGGAATTGTGCATTGTGTTATGCTGGGTCCCCAGTTTATGTAGTGTTCCCCCAGAATCTAAGGCCTTGTAATTTTTTGGGGTTTCTTTTTGCATGTTTTGTGGAGGTATCTAGTATAGGAGGACTTAGTGGGAGCAATGGGGAGATGGTGGAAGTATTTTTTTTTGGAGGAGGGGGGGGGCGGGGGAGAGTGGCAGGGGAAGAGGGAACAATAAGCAACAATGAGGGAAGAGGAGCATGGGGAGAAACAACCTGACTGGGGTTCTGTGGAAGTGGTAAGGGGCTATGTTTGGAAAGGGGAAGACTCTAGGGAAGACATGTATGAAAACTGTCTTTGTTGCCCATAGCGACCAATCAGAGCTCATAGCGATCAATAAGAGCCCATAATAACCAATAAGAGCCCATAGCAACCATTCAGAGCCCATAGCAACCAATCAGGGCTCATAGTAACCAATCAGAGCTCATAGCAACCAATCAGAGCCCATAACAACCAATCAGCCCATAGCGACCAATCAGAGCTTGCATTTAATTTCAATAATTGCTCTGAAAAAATTAAGGATGCACTCTGATTGGACGAAATGAGCTCTGACTGGTTGCTATGGGCTCTGATTGGTTGTTATGAGCTCTGGTTGTTGGGATGCTCGTGTTTTGGGTCACCCCCTTTAGTTTTTGTCCGGCAGGTGCATTGTAGCTGCTTACTCTGTGTCACTAGGCCAAGTACAGAGGGATTTACACTATGAGGTGTACATGGGCCAATGGGGTCATAATATAGAGGGATATAAACAATCAGTGGTACAGGGGCACTGGGGACATAGTAATGATGGATATGCACTATAAGAAGTATGGGGGCACTGAGGTATAAAACGGGGGGTTACGCTTTTGGGGGGTTTATAGGGGAAACGGGGTTATAATACAGAGGGATATACACTATAACATGTATGGGGGCACTGGGGTCATACTACAGATTGACATACACTATGAGGGGTACAGGAAGAAATGGGGTTATAATACAGAGAGATATACACTATAACGTGTATAGGTGGCACTGAGGTTATACTACAGAGAGATATACACTATGAGGGGGCACTGGGGTGATAATACAGAGGGATATACACTATGAGGGGAGGGCAATGGGGTGATAATACAGAGGGATATACCCTATAAGGAGGTACTGTGTTCATAGTCATATTTGCCAACTTTTGAAAGTGGCCATTACGGAGACATACAGCTAGGGTGCATGAAGCATGCTGCCCCCAAAATTTACATAGGTCACGCACTCTTTTTATCAAGCCACACCCCCTACAGAAGAGGTCACTCTCACTATACCCAACTGTGTAACGACTCTGGAAGAAAGCTATTTAAGGGGTTTGGCATCACCCGGCCTTCCTAAATGTTGGTAGCCCGTTCAAACATCCAAAGGGGTGGGGGAAAATTTCAAAATGTGCAGAATAAATCATTACACTACTACCCAAAATTTCCACAATACAGTAACCATATACGAATGGTAAATACCCCTGTAACAGGTCTGCAGAATGTATATTACCACCTATTTGGACCTTTAGGAGAGACCCCGTGAACAGGCTTTCAGCTGTTTATTACCGCAATATAAAGACCCTTTTAGTGGTAGACACCCGTGTACAAGGCTTTGCAGACTATATATTTCCAGACAGTGATCAATGTGGTAACCGTGTCACGGCTCTGCAGTTGTTTAAGTGTTACAGTACAGTTACATCTACGGGGCCACCGGAGACATATTTTATGACTGGAGTTTTCTCTTTTTCCCTTTTTTTTAATCCCGTCAGACCCCATGAGCTTTTACAGCCAGATCGCTCTACAAAATTTACCACACAAAAAATTTTAGAGTTCTAAATTTTTTCCCCCTTCCCTACCTGTGGGCCCTCTGTGTACAAACTCCAAAAAGGGTGTAGATGAGGTAGTTTTGGGGGGTGTGGTGGAGGGTTTTGGAGAGTTTTTGAGGTGATAGGTGGGGGGGGGGGCAAGGTGGGGGGCTTTTATTTTGGTTTTTCATTAGGATGCATAAAAAAATTTGGGGAAAGGGGGAGGAGAGAGGAGTAAGAGAATCTTACAAAATTCCCTTTGGGGGGGGCAGAGGACCCCTCCCCAAAGAATATTGTCCAGGGGTGTGCTCTGATGCCCCCAGAAACATTTGCGAAAAATTTTGTTCCTCCCTGCACCCCCAGAAGCGCACAGGATTGTTTTTATGTTTTTATTTTTATCGGTTTCCCCTTTTGGGTATGTCAGGGTCATTGGATTATGTCGACAGCGTTGGATTGATTTCTTTATAAAAGGTTTTAAAAAGGGTGATGTCAAGGATGTTTTTTTAAATCGAAGTCTTTTTTAAAGCTTTTTTGTTTCATTTCCCCCCCTCCTTTTATTTCCATTTGTTGGTAATGGAGGCGCCGGGACAGTTTCCTCCCCATTACTATTGTTTGGGGTTTTTTGGTGTCAGCCAGGGGGGGTTTTTTTGTTACCCAAGGCTGACATTTAACCCCCTTTTTCACTATTACCCAAAGTCCCAAAACGCAGGGAAATTTTAAGAGCAGAAAAAACCTCAGAAGGGACCCTCAAATGCAGGGGCCCCTCCCGGGGAAAACTCCCGGTTTAAAAAATTTTTTTTAGAAGGGAAAAACCCCCTAGTTTTCGAAAGGACCTTCCCCCCCCCTGGATTAAGGGGGCGAAATTTCCCCGGGGAAAAGCAAAACGAGCAACTGCCCCCGGGCCCGTGAATTGGGGGAAAGGCCCGCCCCCCGGGGCGGGCCCTTCCCCGGGGTTTCCCTACCCCGGGGTTAACCCCGGTTTAATGCCGTTTTTACCCCCGGCAGTGAACATAACAGTTCACTGCGGGGGTTGCAGAGCTGGGGGCCCCCGGGGCCATACTGCCTCTGAACCCCCGGGCCTCCGGGCCCCAGAGTTAACAGCGCTCCCCGGGAGGTAGCAAAGGGAGCGACATCCCTCTGCTATTTCCCCCCTCCCGGCCCTGTGACAGTGGGTTGCGGGGTTTAACCGAGACCAGGGAAATTTTTCCGGGAATACAGCGAAGTCAGGACAAAGAACACGACTCCAACATCAGCTCAACTAGGGTTTTTTTTTAAAATGAATTTTCGGAACAAGATGGTAACAATCCCCAAAAAACCAAATTTACAAATACGTATCCGGGCCCCCTGTGCTGCACAGCGCGCCGCCAAAGTGACTCCTGGATCCTGGTAACTTTCCTCCCGTGGGTTCAGATACCCCAATAACCCCTTACCTTTTTTTTAAACCGTAATCACCAACGGAACAATTATGTGTGGGGGCAGTTGCGGGGGCCGTGGGAGACAGACTAACGCTTTAATGGATTTTACCCCCCTTCCCCCCCAAACACACGTGTGACACAAACTTTCCCTCACAGATGACCGGTTTTCAAGTAGTAACGGTGATATCAAACTCCCCAAGTCCGAAAGGAGAAAATTTTTTGGGGAAAACCCCCCTTTTTGGGCCCGTAACTGAACCCAAAAATCTAAACAATATCAGGCCTTCTCACAGTTCGACTCGTGGCGGCAGCATCCCCTGAGGACCTTTAAAAATTGGGCCGGCAAACCCTTTCTCAGGTGAGATCCTTTGATGAAGTGGATGATCCGGGTGCAGACAGTCCTTCCATCTTTGGGAGCTTGTCCTTTTGTCCAGGGGTTTTCTCCTCTCCTTTTCTCTGCGATGGGGTCTGATGGACAGTCAGGCTCTCCCGTCTCTAACAAATGTGAATCCTGCTTTTCCTTTTTAGCTCATCTCTGTCTCATTCTGTTCTCCTAATCCAGCAGCTTCTAAAAGGGTTGCTTATTCAGTCCTTTATACCATTTCCCTTTTTCATTACTGAAACTGGACATAGCGACATCTTTGGCCAAACAGTAAAAAACAAAAAAATATTTTCCCAAATGTTTGCATGGGATTTTGCTTTGGAAAAAACAGGGAGGCTGCCCCAACCCCATACCCCCCCCTGAAGCTGGGTCCTCGACAACCCCCCCACACAAAGCTTGCGCATAGCCTGGGGAGTACACCACTTGGACTTTTGGCTCCTACGTGGGGCTAAAGACTCGGGCTTCAGGACATCCCGGAAAAAGTTGTTATGCTCCACTCCTCCTGGGTGGCAAAAATTTCACAGCTGGGAACCCATTGAC
>JAODAL010080191.1:0-12328 GCA_025379985.1 Phyllomedusa bahiana | reverse complement strand
GTGATCTTTTTTCGGGAAGATCTTGGACACTCTGAAACATCAGGTCCCGCCAGGACGGAGAAGACGACACAGATCGACACGGAGCCTTTCTCTCCGTCGAATCCAAAAGGGCCCCGACAGATTCACAATTTTATCGGTCTTCATTAGGCAGTGGTTCGGGTCCAGGGCTAGTGCAAGGCGGCGCATCAGCTCTCAGGTGCATCATCTGAGGCAAGTCAGGACTGTGTTGAAGCTGTGCCGAGGAAGCGGAGGAGGAGGAGGTATTCCTGGACACCGACGTTACCGACGTCCCTGCATTGGAAAGAGATGGCACGAATTTGAGGCGGTGGAGGAAGATGAGGAAGATCAGTTTGCTAGTGCCCCTCGACCCAGAGGCTTGGGAAATCAAGGCTCCATCTCTCACATGAGTGCTTGGATGCTCTATTTCCTCCAACATGATCCTCGCATTAAGGCCTCAAAATGAACAACAGTTACTGGTGGCCACCCTCCTGGATCCCCGTACAAAACAAATCAGCACTTTCCTTCCACTCACCCAAACAGAGAGTAAAATGCAGGAAATGGAGACCTTGCTGATTGATCAACTGGAGACATCTGTTTCGTCTGCTTCACGTTCTTCAAATGTCACGGTGGAACAACGTCAGCGACGTGACAGCAGTAGAAGTGCCAAGTAGCGAGCGGCAGCAGCAGGCAATGTGCAGAAGCCTAATGGTGACCTCTGGCAATCTTTATTTACCACCTCACCAACGCATGTAATGCAGGGCACACATCCAACACACAGAGACCAGCTTAAGATCATGGTGCACGACTATCTGCGTCTCAACACCGATGTTTTTTGGATGTGTTCCGGACCCAATAGACTTCCGGGTATCCAAATGGATGAATGGACGAGCTCGCTGGCCACGCCATAGAGGTGTTTGTCCTCCCAGCAGCCAGCGTCATATCTGAGCGGACCTTCAGCACAGCTGGAGGAGTCATTACAGACAAACCATCCGTTTCCACAGATAATGGGGATCGTTTGACTTTCATCAAGATGAATCAGGCATGGATCTCTGATGATGTTGTGGATTCAATTGCCGAGGTCACCGATTAGTTGCCGGTCTACTTCACATTCCTCTTCAAACAGAAATGGTCCTCTTGAAAACTTTTTTTTAAAATGATAATTTCTTACTGCAATTTTTATTCTCAGTTCCCAAAAGTTGATTTTGCTGGTTTTGCTGTGACGAGACTGTAAAAGACACCAAGGTTTCATGACAACACCGTATTCCATTTACTCACTTCATCTTTAGAATTATTTTTCGCATTGTCATGGTTTTGGGTCATGTGCTGTGAGATACAGCAATAATCATGGACCATTGGAAAAGAAAAGTGACATATAAGTGGCATTTCTCCCTCACAAATTTAACATTGGCTGAGAAAGTCATTTTTATCATTTTTGGGGTCATGTGCTGTCAGATACAGCTATACATTCATGGTCCTTTGGAACAGAAATGGGGCTGTCTAAGTGGCATTTCTCCCTCACAATTTTTAACAGTGGCTGAGAAGTCATTTTTATAATTTTTGTGGGGTGATGTTGCTTTGAAATCAGCCAAACTACAGGTCCTATTCTAAAAAATGTGGTTTTCTAACAGACATTTGTTCCTTCACAATTGTCAAAAGTGCACAAGGGTCATGTTTTGAATTTTGGGGCATTTTGCTGTGAAATGCAGCTAACTACAGGTCCTATCGTAAAAAAAGTGGTTTCTAACAAACATTTGTTCTTCACAAATGTCAAGAGTGGCTCAAGGAGGATGGCTGTACGAACATGATAAGGTAGACACACAGTTAATGGACACATATTGCAAAATGACTATTTTTGCAAGATCTTTAACATAGCTAGCAATTCCTGTAGTGAGACAACCTATTTAATACAATTAAAATAAAAGAGAAACAAAGACGGGTGGGATTCCATACTATTTTAAAAATGTGTTTTCTAGAATTAAACTACTAAAAACTTGCATGTACCAAAAAGCTGATACAAATTTCTCTGAATGTGTACAATGGAGGGTACTAGGAAGACTTGAACAATGTAGGTTACCCAGGACATGGTATAGTCAATGTCCAGTTCAGCAAAAATGGTGGTTCAAAGACTCCTATTTCCGGCCTTTTAATCTGGGGTCATGCAGGTTTTGGGGCTCATGCTGTGGCCCAGGAACAGATAAGTCAATGTCCAGTTCAACTAAAAATGGGTGGTTAAAGACTCCTTTTTTCCGGCACTTTATAAATCGGGGGTCATGCAGGTTTGGGGCTCATGCTGTGGCCCGGGACAGTATTGACAATGGTCCATTCAACTAAAATGGTGTTGAAAGACTCCTTTTTCCGCACTTTTAAACTGGGGGTCAGAAAGGTTTAATGGTCATACTGTGGTACAGACAAAAGTCAATGCCATTAAAACAAAAATGGTGTTGAAAGACCCCTTTTTTTCCGGCACTTTTAAATCGGGGGTCAGCAGGTTTGGGGCTCATGCTGTGGCCCAGGCGGGGATACAATGTCCAGTTCAACAAAAAGGGGTTGAAAGACTCCTTTTTTCCGGCACTTTTTAAATCTGGGAGTCAGCGGGTTTGGGGCCATCGGGGCCCGGGACGGGGATTTTTCAAAGTCCAATGAAACAAAAATGGGGGGTTGAAAGACCCCTTTTTTTCCCGGCACTTTTAAAAACTGGGGGTCATGCGGGTTTGGGTCTCATGCTGTGGCCCGGGACAGGTAAGTAAATGTCCTGTAAACTAAAATGGGGGTTGAAAGACCCCTATTTCCGGCACTTTTTTAAATCTGGGGCTTGCAGTTTTTGGGGCTCTCGGGGCCCGGGACAGGGATAGTCATGCCATGAAACAAAAAAGGTGGTTCAAAGACCCCCTTTTTTTTCCGGGCACTTTTTTAATCTGGTCATCAGGTTTGGGGCCTGCGGGGGTCCAGGACAGGATAGTAAATTTTCCAGTTAAAGAAATGAGGGTTTTCAAGTAAACTGCCTTCGGGCATTTTTTTAATTTGTGGGTCTGCGGGTTAAAGGTCATGCTGTGGTACAAGACAGGGATAGTGAATGGTCTGTGACTTTTTTTTCTGTGGCTTTTATAACCTAAGTGTGTTGCCTAAGATGTAGCACGTATCCAGTTTACTCTTGTGGATGTTAATTCCAGCTTATCCAGCCCTGTTTGGGTGTAAGAATGAAGGTGTTGTTCCTCTCCCATAGACTTTAATGGTCATCGGCGATAATCTATTATCGACTTTTGGAAATCGTCTTGATAATTCCCGATATCGACTATCGAATCGATAACGATAGTTGACACAATCGCTCATCACTACTCATCAGCTGATGGCATCTTCTATGGAGGCCAAAAATTCATTGTTTGTGGGAATGGGGGGAAGTGACAGCAGCATGAGCGATGGACGCTGTTCCCTGCAGTCACTGCCCAACAATCGGGTCATGTAAATGCTCCAAATGGATAATTATCTAACTTATCCACAGAGTCTGAAGAGCTCCAGATCATCACATGAGCCGCAGTCACTTCTCTTTACTCTGGAGATATTCACACATTACAGCCAAACTGTGACCAAACAGCCGTGTGCCCTTATGTCTGCAGCGCCCAGTGTCCTTGTACCTGTAGGTTTGGGCTCACACTGCATTTTTCCTCTTTACTTATGTTCATCAGGAAAGCTCTTGATATCTCCATAGGCTCCAATAGTCAGACAAAGACCAGGCCTGAGATGATTCTGGTGATTCTGGTGCCCTAGGCAAATAAGGCACATATTATTATTTCCCAATGGAAAACTCAGTCCTATCCTTGCCTCTTTGTACCCCCTTCCTGCCTGGGATGAAGTAACATCCTAGAATGTTGCCTAACTTGGCCCGCCCGTCGTCCCGGCTCTGCTTCTAGCCTGTGTGTGGCCGGTGCACATCAGTATACTGCAGAAAATGAAGGACAGAACAACATCATAGACTCTGCTCTCTCCATAGACAAGAGATCCATTACACACTTACCAAATTAGCCTATGGGTGACAGAGATTACTGTATGGCGTCTGTCACAGGTGTCTGCTGAACACACGGTTTGAGCTTTGCTACAGCTTTATATGACTTATATATTAAACTGATGCCGTTATATCCTATAGGAGATGGATTGGTAAATGATGAGTAACAGTGGCCTCCATCACTCATAGACTATTATGTTAACTATTTAATCTCCTAGAGCAAAATTATGTCCATCATCTCCAGCAGCGAATCACCGCACACTGATCTCCAGGTATGTGATTCTGGTCATGAGGGCACAGGAGCTGATCACAGGAGAAGCCCGACTCTGGCTCGACAACTGGGATCCTGCTGTAATTGTGGGGATCGAAGATAACTCCAGTACATGTCTGCCTACTATGGCATTCCAGGTGCAACGCCTAATAGATTGTCTGCCAGCTTTACTCTGATAGGCAAGAACACTTTCATTCCTACTGCCATACAGAGTTAGCAGCTGCACACACTCACTGTGCAGCTGCGTGCACAGGGAGGAGGCAGGATGGATCGTTGCTCTCCTGCCTTCTCCCCTGTATGTACAGTGCTCAGTGAGCATTGTACATACACAGCAGCACGCAGGGGCAGACGCAGGGGCTTTCATTTCACGCTCGCGACGCTGGATCTCCTGGGGCCCCGTAACCAACTTCTCCCTAGGAGATTCCGGGAGCTTGGGGCGGCATAAGGGGCATGATGAGCACGCGCTTAAAAAGTTTACCAGCCCCGGGCCCCTTTTTCCCGCGGGGAACCTTAGGGTGAGTCCTTTTTTTGTTTTGTTTTCATTAGCTACAGGGGGCATCTACCAGGCCACAAGGGGCATCTACCAAGCCACAGGACGCCATCTACCTGGCCACCGGGGGCTTCTACCAGGCCACCGGAGCATTTTCTTGGCCGAAGGGGGCATCTACCTGGCCACAAGGGGTGACAGGGGGCATCTACTTGGCCACAGGGGGGCATTTACCTGGCTACAGGGGACATCTACCTGGCTATAGGAGGCAACTACCTGGCAACAAGGGGCATCTATGTGGCCACAGGGGACATCTATCTGGCTACAGGAGGCATCTACCTGACTACAGGGGGCTATAAGGGGCATATATCTGGCTACAGAGAGCTACAAGGGGCATCTACCTGGCCACAGGGGGCATCTACATGGTTACAGGGGGCATCTGCATGGCGACAGAGGCATCTATCTGGCCACAGGGGGCTGCAGGGGGTATCTACCTGGCTACAGGGGGCATCTATGTGGCTACATAGATGTATCTACCTGACTACAGGGGCCTATATAACTACATATTAGGAACCTATATTTCTACTTATTGGGACTCCTCTATAACTACCTATCTACGTAATAGGGAACCAAAATAGCTACCTGTTGGGGGACCTATAAGTTTACCTACCTAATGGGGCACCATACATCTAATTGTGGACTACCTACCTAGTTTGGTGGTGTATCTACATACTGTCTTAGGAAATCTAACTACTTCCTATGTTGGTATACAAAACAAGATTAAAACTTGGTGGACAAATGGGAGCCCCATAGCCATTTGGGGGCACTTTTACTGTTTGGGACACAAAGGGGTAATTATTACCATTAGATAGGGAGTTTGTATAGAGATAGGAATTGGTAGAGAAGTGCTGATAAAGTGAGGAGTCTAAGATGTTTGTTTTGTAAATATCTACACTGAAGAGTTGTGGTCAGGAGAAAATGTCATGGCGGTCTGGGACAGATGGAGAAGAAGAAGAGAAAGAGAACAGCTGTTCAGACACGTCTCTTGTAAGTCCCTGGATGTAACTTTACTGTAATTGCTTATATGTCTACAGAGTCTGTGTACAGCTGGTATCCATCTCTGTATAGTCACTATATGTCGGTTGTAGTATAATGGTTTATATTCAGTAATGGTACGGTGTATTATTCAGTCAATATATGGTGGTGATATGTGGTCATGGTGTTGAGGTTTTATTCAGGAAGTATGTGGTGGTGGTATGAGGTCATAGCGTGGTAGTATTATTCAGTCACTATGTGTTGGTATTATTCAGTCACTATATGGTGGTGATATGTGGTCACGGTGTTGTGGTATTATTCAGTCACTATTTGGTCATGGTGTGGCGGAATTCTTCAGTCACTATGTGGTGATATATGGTGGTATTATTTATTCACTATGTGGTGGTGATATGTGGTCATGATGTTGTGGTATTATCCAGTCACTATGTGGTGGTATATGTGGTCATGATGTTGTGGCATTATTCAGTCACTATGTGGTCATGGTATGGCAGAATTCCTCAGTCACTATGGTGGTGATATGTGGTCATGGAGTTGTGGATTTATTCAGTCACTATGTGCTGGTGATATGTGGTCATAGTAGGACATTGGTACTATTAGCCTGGAATTCTGGTTTTGTGCAGCAATGTTATTTGGTAACTGTATGACTATTATTTAGTAGTTTTATATGTAGTACATTGTGTTATACCTTGTATATTCTGGATCTAGTTGATGGTCATACACTGTGTCGCATCGCGGCACATTATGTTACAGGGCTTATAGTATATGACTTATATATTGTATGGATGACGGATGCCACTGATGGGAATTTCTTTGGACATCTAGATTAATCAGAGGCCAAAAATGCAAGTGAGCAGTCCACATCCTGCAGTGAGCAGTCCACATCCTGCAGTGAGCAGTCCACATTCTGCAGTGAGCAGTCCACATCCCGCAGTGATCAGTTGACATTCTTCAGTGAGCAGTCCACATCCACAGTTGACAGTCCACATCCCGCAGTGAGCAGTCCACATCCCGAGTGAGCAGTCCACATCCCGCAGTGACAGTCCACATCCCCATGATCAGCCTACATTCTGCAGTGAGGCAGCCCCACATCCGCAGTGAGCAATCCACATCATGCAGTGGGGCAGCTCCACATCCTGCAGTGAGCAGTCCACATCCCTCAGTGAGCAGTCCACATCCCTCAGTGAGCAGTCGACATTCTGCAGTGAGCAGTCCACATCCCTCAGTGATCAGCCGACATTCTGCAGTGAGCAGTCCACATCTCACAGTGAGCAGTCCACATCCTGCAGTGAGCAGTCCACATCCTGTAGTGACCAGTCCATGTCCCGCAATGAACAGTCCACGTCATGTAGTGAGCATTCCACCTCTTGCAGTGAGCAGTCCACATCCTATAGTGTAGAGTAGTGTTGATCGAACCACTCAATAAAAGTTCAGTTCGAGTCGAACTTCTTGATTTTCTTGAACTCGAACCAAACCGAAAATTTTACTGTTCATTCGAGTAAATGATCAAGTTCGCCATGGCATTTGACACGCCATTTTAATAGTTTTCAGCGTCTTTCTGCACTTTTGGCGGCCATCCAATTAGTGCAGAGTACAGAGAAGTTTTCAAAAAACTTCATTTTTTAGGTTGGGGGATCTCAATGGCTGCTAAAATCTCAGACCATTTTTAATTTTAATTTTTTATTAATTGCGTTCTGAACCCTTTTTTCAGCCCCCACTTTTTTTCCCATTTTACAATTTTTTAAACAGGGTTGAAAAGGGGAAAATTATTTTTAGTGGAGATAATTCATTTTGGCATTTTTTGAGGGTTCAGTAATTGAAATTACACCCGTCCCCAAAACCCTCCTATACAAAGAAATATTTTTTTTAAATATTTTTTGGTTGCTGAAAATTTTATTCTTGAGTGGGAAAAGTTCATTTTGCTTTTTTTGGGGGTAAAAATCCCTTTTCAAATAAACCGTGTGTTTTTTGTCATACAGATATAATAAAGGGATATATCTCTCTGTGCAAAAATCTTCCCTTTTTTCCCAAAAAGTGTAATTTTGGCCAGATTTAAGTCCCATAACGCTGAAAATATCCATTTGTGTTTTTTGTGATCCACAAATATATACTTGTCCTTTTTTATTACACCCTTTCCTTGTGTCCCCGGCGAAAGGGCTATAGAAATTTGGGCCTTTTGAACATGGTAGAACTAGGGGGTTTTTAAAACGAAAAAGGGAGGGGGCGTAGGGAGTAGAATATAGGTTTACAAAAAAAAAGGGCCCCTTTTTTCCATGTTTCCCGGCCCAAAAAACACAAGCGAGCACACATCAGTTGCAGACCTCAGGCCTGTCTTTCGCTTGCCCATTTCCCGGGGCATCTCATTACTAAACAGTTTTTCCAAATCTTTTTTCTTCATTTTATCAACCCTGCATCCAGGGTTTTTAAAACCCTCCTTTTTCTCTCATTTAAGGGGCCACAAATGTCATCACCCATCTCAGCCCCCAACCTAAAAGCAAACAGGGGCCAAATTCCCCAACCCAATAACAGCCCCATTTCCAAATTTAAATCTATATTTTTTGAAGATCTTTTGATCACAAAAATGGGGTTTTGGGGTCAAAAAGGCTTTAAAAAAGGGGATAAAAAAAGGCAACGAGGTGTTTTTTGTCTCTTTTAAAACCCCAAAATCGCGTTTGCCCTCAGGGGAGAAGGGCTGGTGGGAAAACCCTGGGCCCCAAAAATAAACGGGAGTAGTCAGAAATTTTGCCCCACAGTGCCTGGATTTCCCTAGCCCAAAGTTTTGGGGATGTAACTGTAAGGAAACAGGAATTTCACCTGTAAAATATAAATGCCCATTGTGGGACCAACGTGGTCTTTTGATCACAGTTTGGCGAGTGCATCATTGGTGGGGGAAGGATGTTTATGGGGGGTTTTCAGAGTGGGAAAGGCTTCCCAAAAGGGCCCCAATTGCCCATTACTCCACCAGCCGTATCAGGGGTTTGGCCGGGGGAAACCCAGGGTACTGGTCTTCACATTTTGAAGAGGTCCAAACCTGTGAACCCTTCGATCAAGCCTCAGATTTGCCGACACGTCCAAAAGCGGGGTTTTTGCCACCCAAACTCAACAGTAGAGGAAAAAACTGAGAAATTTTTAACACCACAACATGAACACACATGCATAAAAAACATGAAGTGCTGTGGAATAGCCCGTTTGAAAAAAAGCCACACGGGCCCCTGGGTTTTCAACCACGTACACTTCTGCAATGTCCTCCCCAATTTTCCAACCCCAAAGGGGTTCCTTGTGCTGATTTCCCGGGAGGCAGAGCAAGCACCATCCCAGCCCCCAGATCTGTCGGCTGATTCCCCCCACCAGCAACCCGCTTACACCTTTCCCTTCCCCCAGTTGCCTGCACGGGTACACGGCCAGTCCGAAAGCCACCCCAAAACCAAAAGCCTGAATTCAGCATTGCCGGGATGGGGCCTTAGAAATGTTGCCTTTCCCCCCTGGTGGAAAAGAGGGTACCGCCACATCATGGCCGTGGAGCCCAAAAATATCAGATCGGCAGACATTTCTTGCCCAGAAAAGCTTCCCAAACCGGGCTTACCACGTTCCAAAAAGATTTCCAGCACTTTGCTGCACTGTGTTTTTAAAATCCATCTCACACAGACACAGGGACTAAAAGCACGGTAAAAGGCTCACATCTCACTTACTGCTCATTGGGTGAGTTTGGTGGTTAACAGTGCCTCTGGTGATGGGTCTCAGTCATCACTTTTCAACACTGCAGAGATGGTGCAGAGTCCAGATCCCCAACCTCGACAGGTAGCATGATGTGTCAAGAGAAACAAGGCTGTTCTCAAACTAATTTGCCTTGGAGACCGTCAACACACAGGTCAAAAGCTGTGTATGGCTCTGCACACTCATACCGACCAGTGGATGGGTGCTAAGAACCTGGTGCAAGGCAAGGTGATGTGCGACAATGTGCTGCCCTTAAGATCAGCAGACATACACACATCCGTTGCCTGGCACACATCATAAAACCGGGTTTTGGCGAAATTTCTAAAAGGCCTACCCATGTCTTGATTTCTGCTGGGGAAAGGGCCCAAAGGTCTTAGCTCACTTTTCCCGATTTTTAAAACCCTCCCCTCTACCATCTGATATTGATTGGCAACAGCTGGAATTCCCACCCCCACATTTTCAGCAATTGTGGCACAGCGTAATGGATTTTGCAGTATGAAATTGTTGCAGGGCCTACAGCATGGGTGGGACCTCGGGGTTTGACCCATTGAGAGTAAAGGGCGGTAAGGATCTCTGCCCCATTCTTGGCGGTTTTTGAAAAGGCCACCAAAATGGGCAATTGGATGAGCCTTTTTCACATGAACGTTGTGGGTTTTATTTTTACTTGAACAAGCTTAGGGGCTGCGGGAGCAGGGCCCACCAGTTATAGGGGGACACGAGCCTTACCACCAGAGGTGAGAAAGGGCCCGATTTTTTTCAATTGTATGGTCTTTATTAGGCAGTGGTTTAGGTTCAGGGTTGGTGCAGTATGCGTTTTAGATCACAAATAAGCGCATGAGGCTAGCCAAGCCTGGTGATGCTCAGGATGAGGAAGTGGAGGAGGATGAGGAGGCAGGGGGGACACTTTGGAACTAATTTTCCCTCGTGAAGAGGTTTGGCACAGATTTCAGGAAGTGGGGAAAGGGAGGAAGTTCTGTTAGTGCCCCTCAAACTCGGGCTTGGAAGACCCCGCAGCTCTCAACATGATTTCTTGGTGCTACATTAACGCAAAATGATCCCACAAACAAGGGGAATAAAAAATTAAAAAGTAATTAGGATACCCCCCCTCCGATCCACGTTATAAGACAAAAGTGAGCAATTTTTTTTCCAAACCCACACAAAGACAGTAGAACCAGGTTTTGAGAATGCTCATTTACCAATTAGACATCTATTGCTCTTCACATTTTTAATGTCAGGTGGAACAACCTCGCAAAGCAGCTGCAGTAGAATGGCAAATAGCCGCTGTACAGCAAACATGTGGCAGAAACCGTACGGGGGGACATTTGGCCCTCATTTTTACCACCTCACAAACTTTCAAGAAGGGGAATTTTGACACACAGAGACCACCTTTAAACCATGGCCCATACTACATGCGCTCAACATCAAAAGTTTTTGGACTGGGCTGGGCCCCCCTCAAATTCGGGGGTCCAAACTGATAATAGCCGAGCTTCCTCGACACGCCAAAAAATTTTAACCCGCCCCGCACCGTGCTATCTTGGAAGCACCTTTAGTCGCGGTGGGGTAATAATAAAAAATGTATCCTTCTTTTTCCCGACAAGTGGTCGTTTCACATTTATCAAACTGAATCAAGTGTGGATCTCTGACGATTTTTTTACACCCCTTTCCGATGTCATGACCAGTAAAAATGGGAACACGTCTTCTTACAATTGAAATACACATTTTTAAAATAAAACATCTCATGTCTTTAGTTCCCGTGGCGCTCTACAAATTGTATTCTACTGCTGCCAACACTAGAGTTACAAGTCTTTTGTGAATTTATTTTGAAAGATACACCTGCCCTTATTCACTGCAACACCTCTTTCACCCCTCCTTGTACCCCCCAAATCTTTTTTTTTTAAATGCCTCCACCTATACCACCCCCAAATGTACAAAATCCTGTTATCCTGAACCTCGATGTTTCCCTTGGCATGTTCTCCCCTTCACCTAATATTTTTCCCCTATCTTGTTTTAATGGAAACCGGCGTTCGGCATTGCCAGTTTTCGCTGCCACCAAAGGACTGCTGCCTAAACTTTTGAACCGGGAACCTCAGTTTCCCATTGGCAGTTGACCTGAAACCAATGGGAAAGCTGTAATCTTTCGAACCAGAACCTCCTTTTCCCATTGGCATGTTCTCGGGGTCACCTTGGTTTTTTTGGGTTATCTTTTCAAACCGAACCTCCATGTTCCCATTGGCATGTTTTCGTTGCCCCCCAATGGTACTGCTGCTAATCTTGTTGAACCGAAACCTCCAGTTTCCTCATTGGCAATTCTCGCTGCCACCCAAAGGTATGCTGCCCAATTTTTGTCGACCGGAACCACCATGTTCCCCTTTTTCCCTTTCCGCGCCACAATGGGGACTGCTGTCTAATTAGTCCAGCCCGCGAGGCGAAATTCAAAATTTTTGGCCCTGGTGCAAAAAGTGAAAAGTTTACCCCGGGGTACCATTAGTCATCTGTTAACTGTTCGGGCCCCCCTCGCCAAATAAATGGGGGGCCCCCACTATTACTAATTCCTGTTTTTTAACATATCAGTGGGCCCCTTTTTGATTAGGGTCCCTAAAAGGGGTCTGCCCGTATGCCCTATTGACAACCCCTTCCCCGTTTTCCAGTGCCATTCCCAAAACCTGTCAAAAGGGGCTTTTGGGCTCCCTCAGAATGCAGGGGGGCTGCTACCCGCTGCAACCCCCTATAACCACAGCCCTCCAGTGACCCCATGTTCCCCATTGGGATTTCTTTCGCCACCACTATATCACAGCTTTTAACA
>JAODAL010080190.1:0-12329 GCA_025379985.1 Phyllomedusa bahiana | reverse complement strand
ATTAATAAAGCAAATTGAAATTTCTACACTAATCTTGGTGAATTTTATTCAGTATTTTTTAAAAGACTTGTCGTTTTTCCGCCGGTACCCCCCCCCCCCCCGTCCCTCCTGTGATTTTAAAGGGGTAGATG
Organism: Phyllomedusa bahiana; assembly: GCA_025379985.1. Classification (NCBI taxonomy): domain Eukaryota; kingdom Metazoa; phylum Chordata; class Amphibia; order Anura; family Hylidae; genus Phyllomedusa; species Phyllomedusa bahiana. Next base: position 12,198 of record JAODAL010080190.1, on the reverse strand, counting down.
CCCTTTAAAATTCTCTACCAACTACAAAAAATCCAAACCCTTGATCTAACTAATTTTAAGGATCAAAAACTAACATAAGCTTTCTCTTAAGAAATAGAAAAATTTTTTTGCTGGCTGTTTGGACAAGGCAGAGCGCACGCCTACGCTATGAGACGCTGGACCCCGTCATGAAAAAGGAAGGGCTTTTCGTAAAACGGGTCATGTGATTTTTCCAGCCAATCGCAACCAACACATCCCAGTCATGACTGAAACACCCCCGCTCACCCTGCTCTATTCGTAAGCATTGCGGCCGCCAAAAAACAGGAAGGGCGAAAAGGCGCAATAAAAGAAATGCACAAAATTTTAACCTAAATTATCGAAGACAAAAAAACCGATCAAGAAATCCCTTTTGCCTTTTAAACTTTTCGATAAACCCCAAAAAACCCCAAAAACCCATTTGTAGCAAACTTTTAACCCGGGTGCAAAATTTTGTTTGTGCGAAAACATCAAATGACATAATAGTTACCATGTATGATTAGGCATGTTTAGTGAAGATGTTCCACAAATAGCTCTCTTGCCACTACGGGATCTGCTATGTACCATAAAACATGCATCGCCATGAAAAAACCACCAAAAGCCTTTTTTGTACCACCATCTTTTTCCCTTTCCCTTTTAAGGCATGTTAAAAATAAGCTGTACTTTTTCGTTTGGGAGGGTTGTCGTTTTAGCAATCAAAGAGGTATGTGTTGGACGGGGGCCCCCTGGGGCCAGCGTAAAGTTAATTCTTGGGCCCACCGTGAATGTATTCTTAGGGAACCCAGTGAATTTATTCTTGGACAAAACAGGAAAGTAAAACTTAGGCACATTAGTGGAGATGATTCTTGGGCCCCACCAGTGGAGATGATTCTTGGATCACACCAGGAAAGATTCTTGGGGCTCACCTGTGGATTTCATTCTGGGCCCACACAATTTTTTTGATAGCTTTTTTGCGTTGAAAGGACCGTATGCATCCTGATTTGTCTGTTTCACTTAACTTGAGGAAAACTATTCTACGGAAAACCTTTTGGGGAAAGTTTTTAATGTGTAAAATCACAGAAAAATGGGACATTATTTACTGAAAAAAAACAACTCAACACAGGGAAATCTTACAGCCAAAGGCTGGACTAAAGATAAACAGTAAAAAGGCAACACAAACCCCTGTGCATTTGGGGAAAAGTATAACTTTTGGCAGATAACTATGACATTGCTCCACACCCCTCCACTAAGGGCACAACGAATGTATAAAAAAAACCTTGAAAAAATACCAATCCACCAGTATAAAAAAAGCCAAAAATACATGGGGGAGCCCTGCACAAATGCAAACACCGATAAAAAAAACCCCCAAAAACCCCTTGATTATGAGGGTGTGGTTGTTGTTTATAATTACATATAATAAGGGATACAAGGCTGCCATTTATACGAGATGTTTTGAACCATGCTGGCTACTATTCGTTTGAACAGCCAAAATTGGCCCGCCTGTTGTTTTTTTTAAATGTAATGTGCCTTTCCTCGTTATTCCCCGGAACTGTATTGCAATATACTAAGATACTTTCGGAGGGAATATGATGGGTAGATGGTCCTTCATTATATTCAATACCAATAAAGTTGATTTGCACTTCTTTCCCGAATTGTTGTGAAACATAGATGATTAGGGTATTCATCTCCCTTGCAAATCCACCAAAATACTGCGGAATTCGGAAAGAACATTAGATTTTTTGGTGTTTCAACCCCAAAGGTTTTCAAGCCTCTCCTGGCGCCTTTTTGGATTTAATGCCCCGGGGCCCTTCGGAATAACAACATTGTGCCTATATCATATTATTTGCCGGTTTTAGAACAAAACCAAAATTTTAGCTTAAAGTGCATAAATTCATGAGCTAAGATTTGGGGGGAGACTTTATTCTGGCAAAAATTGTTTTTTTAAATTTCCATTAAAAACACGTAATTTTTTGCATCTACATACAAATGAATGAAGAAAAAACACGCTGCTTAATTTGGGGGAAGGGGGGGAAAAATGTGTATTTATAGGGGTTTTTCCCATAGATAATGATGGCAAAATGCTGGGAAAATGCCATAGTACTAAGGCCCCAACTCGGGGTTTCCCCTATACCCCTTTTTATTTGATGAAACAATGTTTAGTTTCCTGCCACAGGACAAATAAAATGACTTTTTCATGAAAAAGGGAAAGGGCTTGGACCATTTTGGTGGGGTTTTTCAGATGTCAGACCCCACCGATCACTGTGGCCACCACAATGTTAGCACTGGAGTACCCCCAAATTATTCATTCTTTATAATGAAATTTTAGTTTATCAATGAAATGTTTTCCCAATTTTCTAAGCAAATATTACTATATTTCATAATAATTTTAAATTTTTTTTCACTGGGTCTATGGGACCCCAAAACAGTTTTAGGGAAATTTAGTCTTTGGGGCCAAAAACTATTCCTAGAATAGGGGTGAGGGGCAGTGGTCAAAAAACGGGGTTCCCCGCATATTGGCCTACTGCCCCCTCATGCTTGGGGAAATGTATCTTCTAACTCACACATTCTTTTCCCTGAATGGCATGACATACACATTACAGGTGATGCTCCTTTTGGGGGGAGGGAAATTTGTATGGCTCTGTATATAGTGGCCTTGCCCCCCGAACATTTTCAGGGGTGACATCGGTACTATGGGGAACCTGTCACCAACTTTCCTAAAAAGCAAAGGACACTCCCCAGCGCTAGCAGAACAGGAACGATTACCTGTTTCTCCTCCCGCGGTCCCACCCCCCCATAGCATACAAACCCAAACCTAGCCAACCCCTATCCCTTTCTCAACAACGCAAAGGACCCAATCCCTATTTTTAAAAGCAATTTAGGAAGGGGAACAAAAATAAATGTAAGCCCCTACACAAAAAGTGGGGTTAACCCCCCAATAAGGGCGCCCTAAACTGGGAAACCCGAAAAAGGCCCTACAAATCCCCTTCAAAAGGGGAAAGAAAGGGCCCTCAAATGGGAAATTTTCCAAGTGGGAACCTAAGACAACCCAAATAATGAAGATCTTCGATATATAACTGCAACTTTGTAGGAAAAAAATAGAATACCGAGGAAGAATTTTTTAAACTGGGAATTTTCACAAAAAAAACACAAATCTCCTCGATGCGCCCCCATAACACAGCCGGGAGTTTTTTTTTAAATCTTTTTTATTTTCTATCGTTCCACAACTATCCTTGGTCTTTGGAAAAGGGGCATGGTAAGTTGTATACTTTTCAGTATTCATTGCATCCCTTTTTTTTTGCAGCTGTAAATTTTATTGTAATAAATGATGAAAAAATGGGGTTTTTTTATCCTGGGATTCCCTTTCCTTTCAAAGGGGGATATTTACAATTGAATATTTTGGTTACTTTAACCTTTGTATCTAACATTTTTGATTTGACATAAGATTTTGGTGTTTTTTTTAAAATTAACAAAATATGTGACACCTCTTTTTTTTTCCATATGAACCCCGGATTTTGGGAGGGAAAGTTTGGAGGAATCTGCATCAAAAAATTTTGTTTAATTATGTCATGACTATTTCCCCGCAATTGGAACAAAACTCACATTTTTTTTAAAAATTTATATTTTTTCGTGGACAACACTAAAAATCTAATACTTTTATACAATGAGTTAGTTACGTTGATAACAGGCATTTGGGGTGCCTCAGAATAACAACAAAGAACCTTTAATGTCAAACCACTGGGAACAAAAAAGAGTACATCTCTAAGTGAAAAGAAAAAATTTTGCCCAAAAATGTCAAAATTTTGTTTGGCACCATTATTTTATCCTGCCTTAAATTTTTGGGGATGGGTTCCCGGTTGCAAACGGGGTCCGCTTCCACCCTCCATGACAATATCACGGGGCTGGTGGGGTTTGAGACCTTTAGCCCCCCCATTTCCGTTTGGGTGCCCCCCAGAGCTCAATAGGGTTTGGTTGGAGATAGCTTGACCGTCCAGCACCTTTTTCCCTCATTTTCTTTGCAAGGCATGGTTGTCTTGGATGTGTTTTTGGCATTCCAGTTGAAATCTTCCCCCACAGACTAAAGTGAGGGATCATGCTGTGCTTAGAAGTTACCGACATTTGGCATTTATGTCCCCTCAAAGGGAAATTTTCCCCCCCAGCTGGGAGCACTCATGCACCCCAAACAAAGACACTCTCACCGCCATTTTGGGCTACTTTTTTTTTTTTTAAAAATAACCCTGAAAACACTTTTCCAAACTTTTACCCGGCTGCCCCGTGGTTTCTTTTTTAATTAGCGTTTGTTCATAAGTTTCTCTAACAAAAACCCCTGTAGCCTTTTAAAAAAAACTACGTTTATGAGAAAAAATCCCCAAAACAAAGTACTCAATTTACTAAGCAGGTGCTCTAAAAATTGCAAATAACAGTACACACTATCCCAGATTATGGGCATAGACAAGACCCCCCCTGACAATCCCCACCAAAAAATATAGCCCCTTTTGAAACAAAGATACTTTTTTTCCCCAAACTTCTTTAAAGGGGTTTTTATCGTTTTTAAATGTTGTTGCTCTTTTGCTTTTCTTTGGGTTTAGTTTGAAATCCAGGGGCGTGTTCTCCTTCAGCAGGCGTGTTTCCCCCCCCGGAGGGTGCTCCGTCATGAAAAAAACCCCTGCACAAATTTTGTTGAAAGGGGGTGCAGAAGGTTGCTGGGCATAACGCTTGTAGCCTCCTGCTGTTCTTTTGTCTAAGCCTTTAGGGTCCCCAAGCTCCCTTTTGCTTTTTCAGTTAATAAAAATGAGACATTGGGGAGGTACACTGCCCCCCTTCTCCTCTGTTTCCAGGGTGCAGTCGGTTTCGTTTTTTAGGGCAATGCACACTGCCCTCCCCTCCTCCCATCCCCATGTAAAAAGACAGAAAATCTATAATCTTGTTTTTGGGGGATCTGGACTTAAAGGGGTTTTGCACCAGAATGTCAAAATGGTGCTTAGAAATCTTTGTTATGCACTTTCCCAATGCTGCATTTAAAAAAGATAAAAAAAGCGCTATCACCAATAAAATGTCAACTCTACACTCAACTTCCTGACGCAAGCACCTGTTATTCTTTTTTACACAAAATTACCTGAAAGACAGCTTTTTCTTCTGTTCTATGGTGTTTACCCCAAATTGAATGCCAACGAGAGCTTTTCTCAAAAAAACAAGGACAAAAGTATTCAAGAAAGACTCTGCTTGCGTCAGTGCTGTAGTGAAAACAATGGGGGGGAAAACAACCTTTGAGAAAATCCTCTCAACCCCCAATATTTGGGGGTAATGCAGCGGGTAGAGCTTTTTTTTCTTATAAAAAGGGGTTTGGGGGGGTTTCGTCCCCTAAGGGGTATTCCCCCCCCCAAACTAACATAAGTAGAGAGCCTAAAAAATATATGCAACTCTATAATAGTATTTAACACTACATAGCTCCCAATATATGTTTCATCCCCCCGAGTAATGCTTGTATCCATAGTTGGGAATGCTTAGTGTGAACTGCAAGAAAGGGGCACTATATAGGGGACTTTGGTGTGTAATAAAATAAATATAATTTTTTAAACATATATTTTGTACCCTTTTCAATGTGTCAATTTTTAAAAAAAAAAAAAAAAAACAGATGGGCTTGAACTCTTTAAACCCTCTTCAGAGCGATCAGCGAAGCACTCATACACAATACAGCTTGACAAATTACTGTTTTAGAATTTATGTTATACACTACAAATGATGAAGTCAATGGAGGAAAGTGGTTGCATTAGATTGAGGAACAGAACGCACTCTTTTCAAAGTAGCAGCTTAAGAACTGGACCTGTGAGGAGGTGAATCAACCTCTTGGCAAAAGCCCTTTAAACAGGCAGTCATTGTACAGATCATTCACACTAGAGCTGGGAGATGTATATAGAGCCAGCAGACCTTAGTTTCACTATCGATTTAACAGCTAAGAGGGGAGTAAACACAGAGTGTGCAGGCAGCCAATCACAGTGCAGGGGGCGTGGCTGGGGCATTTTCTGTCTAGGGGCGTATACCAACAGGCTGAATGAAATGTCAGCCAGCCAATCACAGTGCAGAGGGCAGGTCTGGGGAGGGGGAAAATTTCCCAGGGGGCGTGTCCGACCAGCAACAGCAGAAATAGAACACAGATTTACAGAAAAGCTCATATCTGCTAAACCAAGTGACTAAGGTAATGCAACCCAATTACAAAAGTGCTTATTTTTACTGTCCCCATAATCTGAGAACATGTTTTTTGTAACAATAAAACCCCTTTTAAATACTTGTAATTAAAGATGCATCAACATCCGATGAACAACATTTTTGCACATTTTTCATTTAAAGGCTTATTAAAACATGTAACCTGGGATCAAACGTTCAGTTCCCAAAAGTCTCAAAATTCAGTTTTTCGCCCACCATATCCCATGTGCTGGTCATCATTGAGGTAGGCATTCTTCAGCTAGATGCTGCTTCCATGCCGTCCAACACACGCCGTTTGGGGGAAACACGCCCACTCTTTATTTAGAAGGTATTGGAGTACAGAGGGGTGAATACATTCATTTGCAGAAATTTGGAAAAGTATGTCTCATTTTCTTTACACTTCACAAATACTTGCTACTTTGTGTTACTCTATAACATCAAACATAAAATATAGTTAAATTTTGTGGCTGTAACGTTTAAAAATTAAGAAATTGTTCAAGGCAAAATGAATACTTTTGTAATAGCATGTGCATAAGCATATGCGTGTCTTATCAGCTGGAAGTAGTTGGGTTGCTAGAGCATTGGTTGGTAACCATCTGTAACAAAAGGAGGAAGATAACCTGCTGTATCTTTAAAATGGGAAGTTTAAAAGGAACAGAAATGTATTTTGTAGGAATGTTTATTTACCCTTTGCATACATGTTTAAAGGATCAAAATTTCCATTAAACATTTTTTATATTAATTTTTAAAGTTTCCTTTTTTACATAACTTCCTGTATTGCCTCTCTGTTTTTCCCACTGTGAGCTTTGATAGCATGGCTTTGAGTATTGTTTGGTGGTTCCTTCAAAGCTTCATGGGGTTTTGGGAGGTAACTATCATCGGGGCCCTGAAAAGGGGTTAAGAAACCCCTTCTCCGGGGCAAAAAAAAGATAAAGGGGTTTTGCCAAAAAGTGATTCCTTACCTTAAAATTTTTATTATTATTTTTTATTTTTAAAGCGCCATTGATTCCGGGGGCTGTACATTCGAGGGGGTTACATACATTTCATAAGTCAAAAGAGTACGTGAAAGGGTAATACAATTGGCACGACAGAGGGAAGGGACCCTACCCGCAGGCTTTTCAATCTACAAGGGGGGGAAAGAACACCCGGGGAAATATAAAAAAATCATCGAGTCAGAAAACTGCAAAAAGGTGAAGGAAAAGGGGGGGGACCAAGAGTGAGGAATCAGGAGGTCTCAAAATTTACTCAATAATAACTTAAACATGGATTCTCTAACAGCAGACCCTTTTTCATGTTCCCTTCATAGATAGAAGTGCAAACACAAAGCACGGCCAGATCACTCCCTGTTCGCCCCGGGCGTTTCTATGTAAACTTTTTTAATAAATAAGGGGATGTAAAGAAAGCTGTAGCTCCAGAGGCTTCACTTTTTGTAATCACATATATTTAGAAAAGTGATTAAATACCCATTTTGGAGGATCTCACGTCAACATTACATCGTGGCAAAATCCCTTTAAGCTATTATCCTTTCATGAAGGACTCTTGTCATTGCCCTGTAGTCTAATCTTATCTATCCATGTCCAGAGAAGAATAGAGTGATTATTATGTCATCACCTACTATTTATAATGAGATTACATAGTAATAATCAACAGTTGCAATATTCAGATTAGTTTGACCTACCATTGAGTTTTATCTGTTTACTAATCACAGTTATAAAAGGGCAAAATGTTATGTGTAATTTTTAATTGCATAAATTGCCCAAAATAAAAAAAAATACTGACAAAAATTCTAAGAAAATGTTTTCCAGGAATATTGATTTTAGCAAAAATACTCCTTTCTAACGGAAGAGATACTTTAAAAGTAGTTAATTTCTCGCTCTCTCTACATACTTTGTAACTAGAATGGTCATTTGACATTCGGGACTCTGGGAAAGATGGGTGATTTTTTTTCTCTGTCTCTCTCACACAGTGATATATTCTGCAGATTATTTCATCTCTGACTCCTACAGATCTGCAGAACAAAACTATATGCTTTATCTGTTTGTGTTTAAAAGGGGCCGTACATCTGACTCACAAGTGGTTTACATGGGACCTAGCATCTGTCTCACAATTTTTTTTTACATGGGACTGCAAAGTTTAGCTGTGGGACTGCACAGTACAGCTGCATGTTTTATGTGGGACTGCACAGTACAGCTGTGTTCTCTCTGAGATTTACATGGGACTGTGCATCTGAGTCACAAAAGTGATTTATGTGGGACTGCACAGTACAGTTGTGTTCTCTGTCTGAGATGTATGTGGAACTGCACATCTATGTCACAAAAGTGATTTACCTGGGACTGCACATCTGTGTTGCAAAATTGTTTTACATGGAACTGCACAGTACAGCCATATTCTTTCTCTGTATGTAATTTGCGTGTGACTGCACATCTTATATGGGACTGTGTACAGCTGTTCTTTCTATTTCTGATTTATGTAGGACTGCACATGAGATTTAAGTGGGACTGCAGATTTGTGTCACAAAATTGTTCTATGTGTGACTGCACAGTCTCTCCCTCACGGTTGCTAAGCATAAATAAAACAGCCTGTTCTCATAAACCATAGCACTTTGCTAATGATAACCAAGGACGTACATGTTTAGATTTTTAGTCCCCTCATTTTAAACTATGATCTTTGTAGTGAGACAATCCCTTTGTGTGAGATAACAGAACTATAGGAGAATTAGACACTATCCTGACTGAGAGAGGCTTGGACACCTGGATTTATAACAGTCATGGGTCACCTACTAACCACCACGGTTACCATACACTTTTTGGGTTTAACACCATAAAAAATACATAAGAAAAGTAATGATTTACTCAACTTTTCGGGTGCAAAGTTGAAAAAAATGTCATTAGGACAGTGCTTCGAAATGCTATGTTAAACTATGAACGTTTTATGTCTGAAACTAGCAATGTGCACATCTGTCAAACATTTTCTTGTATTTCCTAAAATTTCTTTATTGTTCTATTGAATTTAAATAAACCCCTTTAAAAAAGAAAATGTTTTTTGTTTAAAGCATGTGTTTAAAATCAATTCTGCAGATAAAATGCAATTTTCTGATCTATAAAACAAGTTAAGTGCATAAAATGTTGCTGTAGGGAACTGCAGGAGTAACATGATCGATGCCTCTTTAAAGGATTATAATTGTAATAAATGATGTAAACCAAACTGGAAGTTGAATGCATTGTAAAGGAAGGTTTTTACCTTTTATGAATAAAATTTCAATTGGAATAATTTTTGTTGAATACATCAGTTATTTTATGTTACTTTTTTGAAAGTGTCAAATTAAATGGCTTGTCCACTATGGGCAAATGTTTCCATATGCCCTAAATCTGCAACATGTCCATTACAGTGCTCATTGTTTATAGCTACAGTATGCCCCTGTCCCTATTATGTATATAATTCCTCTACCAAACACATTAATGATACCAGCATACCGTGTATAGAACTGCAACTCCGTACACATACAGTATATAGAACTGCTATATGACACATACTGTATATGCATTCATTGCTTACATACAAATATTACACATACATATACATACAGTATCTCAAAAAGTGAGTACACCCTAACTTTTTTGTAAATATTGTATTATATGTTTCCATGGGACAACACTGAGATATGACACTTTGATACAATGTAAAGTAGTCAGTGTATAGCTTGTATAACAGTGTAAATTTGGTGTACCCCCAAAAAACAACCAACAGCCATCAATATCTAAAAATGCTGGCAACAAAAGTAGTTACACCCCTAAGTGAAAATGGACAAATTTTCCCTAAAGTGTAAATATTTTGTGTGTTCACCCTAAATTTTTCCGCACTGCCTTTAATTCTTTGGGCATGAAAGGCATAGACTTCACAGGTTTTCAGCCACCGGGAAACCTTTCCAAACCCCCCAACAACATCATGGATGGGGGAGTTTTAAAAGGGCCTTGCGTACTCTTCTGTCGAGGAGCCCCATAAAAACTCAATAGGGTTTTTTGGTCTGGAACATGCTTGGCCATCCAGAAAACCTTACCCCCCATTTTCTTGCAAGGCAGGGTCCTTAGAGTGTTTTGGGGGTTTGTTTGAATATCCCTCGAAGGAGGGGGGTTTTGCTCGGTTTTTGATGTCGAGTACATGTTTGGATTCTGATTTCTACAAAAACTGTAGTTCCCCCCAGGTCATGCAGCCCTAATCACAAAAACTCCCAACACCAAATTTTATTTGGCAAAAACACACTTTTTTTTTACTTCTCACTGATTGCTAAACCCCCCATGCTGAACCCCTGTCATTAGCCTACTTGCCTTCAGCTAGCTGCTTGTTGTCTTTCTTTAGTTCATCTTGAAAAGGGTCCCTTTTGGGACGACACCTACAGATAATTGATGCAGTGTGCGGGTATGGTTTTGAAACTGATAGGTTTACTCTCCCCCCCCCCTCCCCCCTCGCCTTTTGACCCTTGCGTAAAGCTGGCAGCATCAATGTATATTTTGAAAAAACAATTCTGGCCTACCTGGAAAGGGCCCGTTTGAGGGGGGCCTGTCTTGCAAAAACCTATTGGTCTTCTTTTGTTTTGCGTCAGATTCAGGAGGTTGAAAAAATTCTAATAGCCTAGTGTCAGTATTCATTTACCTGCTCAGCTTCCAGCATCTATGGAGCAATATTCTGCACCTGCATCTCCTGGTTTGGGTCCACACTCAGAGAGACAGGCTGCTGGAGATCCTTTTGATTGATAGGTCTCCAGCTACTCTGGATAGAGGGCCTGTCACATGGGCCAATAGGAGGGCCCAGAGACTGCTCCAATCAGCTATGGGGGCGGTGTCCGGGCACTCCATTTATACCTGCTGAAATCTCCAACCTTTACCTATGATACTTCCTGGCTGCGTTATTACCTGTGTTTGTGTTTTAGTTTGGGACTGTCCCACAGGATCTGAGACGGTTGGGAGTTATGCAACCTACATGTCTCACCATAACCCAAACCACCTGTCACCCCCAGGGGCGTTGCTAGGGTCCCAAAACATCCGGGGGTCTGGCCCTTAAGTTTTTCTGAGTAGGGCTGGGTGCACACGGAATTTTTTGCTTCTCATCGTGAACTGCAGATGTATTTTTACAGAGAAAAACCTTTGTATTACGGCTCAGAAGAAATATAAGTGATTACACTGCAGTTACATTTAGTGACTCACAGGAGACGTCTCTGAAGTGTTGTTCTCTTTCCCTTCTTCTCCATCTGTCCCAGACGCCATGATGACTACTTATGACTCTTCACTGTAAAATTTACAAAACAAACATGTTAGACTCCTCATTTTATCAGCATTTCTCTACAATTTCCTATCCTATACAAAATCCCCATCTATAGTGCCCAAATGGTAATAATTACCCCCTTGTAGGTAAATATTTGCCCCCTATAGCCCGGTAGTAGCCCACTGTAGCCAGGTTGTAGACCCCTTTAGCCAAGTAGTTGCCCCCGCTAGCCAGGTTGCTGCCCCCTCTAGCCAGGTTATTAGCCTCTCTAGCCAGGTTACTGCCCTCTGTAGCTAGTTACTGCCCCCTTTAGGCAGTAATATGCCCCCTGTAGCCAGTAATATGCTCCTTGTAGTCAGGTTATTAGCCCCGTAGCCAGGTTACTGCTCCTTTAAACCAGTAATATGCCCCCCTGTAGCCAATGATATGCCCCCCCCTGTAGCCAGTGATATGCCCCCCTGTAGCCAGTGATATGCCCCTCTGTAGCCAGTGATATGCCCCTTGTAGCCTGTGATATGCCCCCTTGCCCAATGCCCCCGTAGCCAGTGTATGCCCTCTGAGCCCTGATATGCCCCCCCTTTGCCATGATAGCTCCCTGTAGCAGTGGATTGCCCCCCGAGCCAGTGAACCCCATTTCCCCTATGCCCCCCGTGCCAGTGATATGCCCCCCGTAGCCCGTGTTATGCCCCCCCGTAGCCAGTGATATGCCCCCCTGAAAACCCGTGATATGCCCCTTGCCATGAT
>JAODAL010080189.1:0-12329 GCA_025379985.1 Phyllomedusa bahiana | reverse complement strand
CCATTTTTTCCCCTTTCTTTATTGCGATAATTAGATCTTCTCTGTTTAAGAATAGAACTTGGTAGATATTACTTTTTCTCTGTATGCCATGCATAGATATTAGTTTTTTGATAATCATCAACTTTACTCTGGAATTTTTTCTTTATATTTTCCATAATCATTGTTTCCAGCTTTATGATGTTATTTTTAAGACGATCATTAAATCTATCAACGTCTTTTTCTTTTCTATATTATCCACTTTTGGCTCCAAATCCTCTATTTCTTTTTTGCATTTCCTCCAACTTGTCGGTCTCATGTGTTATACCGGTAATAAGGCTCATCAAAGTTAGAGAGCATTCCAATAATGCATTATTCCATTGTTTGAAAAAATCTTCCGTACATACAAAAGAGGGTTGCTTTTTTATTGTTAGCCCACGTGGGATTATTCTCTTCTCATTGTATGTTTTAAAGACTGTTGATGTAACCACATTTTGATTGCTTTGCTCTGTATTTTTTCCAAAGTGGTAAAAATCGATTGCTTGTCCATGCCAATATTAGGCGTGGTGCCATCTTGATTAAACACCTGTGCAAACTACACCAATCTAACCATACTATTCAATGTGTCCATATTGGATTAATAATTGTGGTACAGATCACAAATAACAACAATATACAAAGACCAAATAATACTGCCACACCGTGACCAAATAATACAACAACATATCATTATTATATGTTGACTAATAACACCATACAGTTACTGACCAAATCAAAATACTAAGACCACTAATACCAATAACATCAATATACAAGGACCAAATAATACTGCCACATCATGACCACATACTGTATCACTACCATAAAGAGACTGAACAATACCATCCTACTGTTACTGAATATAAACCAGTACACAAGACCACTATTACCACCATACAGTGCCCATGCAGTGGTAGATACCAGTTGTAGGCAGGCTCTGCAGATTTATAAGTGAGCACAGTGCAGTCACATCCAGGAAATCGCAGGTGATGTCTTTTCTGATGGGAGTCATTCACTTTTCCTTTTCATCTCCTTCCAGCCCAGACTGCCATGACAACTTCTCTCAGTCACGACTCAACCCTGCAGAATTTATTATACAATCATGTTAGACTCCCCACTTTTCCAGCATCTCCTTACCGATTCCCACCTCTGTACAACCTCCCCATCCATAGTGCCCCTGATGGTATATAGGTATGTAAGCCCCCTTTAGGTATATAAGCCTCCCATTAGATAGATAGGCCCCCATTAGGTAGTTATACAGGCCCATCAGTAGGTAGATGAGTATATAGGCCTCCCACATTAGGTAGGTATATAGGTACCCACAGAATGTAGGTATATAGGCCAGCTCAGTAAGTATACAGATCCACTCAGTAGATGGTGAGATATAGTTCCCCTTAGGAAATTGGTATATAGGCCCACTCAGTAGACAGGTAGGTAGTCATATATTATATAAGTAAGTAGATAAGTATAAAGGTCCCCACAGTAGGTAGGAAAATATATAGTCCCCCATTAGGTAGTCATATGGACCCTTTTAGTTGCGAGGTAGGTATATAGGATTTCTTCAGTAGGTAGGTATATAGGGTCCCCCCAATAGGTATGTCTGTAGGGCCCCCAAATAGTTATGTATATAGAATCTCCCAGTAGAAAGTTTACAATATAGCGTCTCCCCAGTAGATAGGTAAGTATATAGGCCTCTCACAGTAGGTAGGTATATAGGTGCCCCCAGAATGTAGGTATATAGACCACCTCAATAAGTATACAGATCCACTCTGTAGGTGATTATATATAGTCCCCTTTAAGGTAGCCCCTTACAGAGTATATAGGCCCCCTCAGTAGACAGGTAGGTAGGGCCACACAGTAGGTAGAGAGGTACATTGACCCTCTTAGTAGGTAGTTATATAGTTGCCCCTCAGTAGTTAGGTACATAGAGTGCCCCAAGCAGGTAGGGCCCCGTAATAGGTAGGGTCATAGGGTTCCAAGTAGATAGGTTGGTATATAGTGTCTCCTCATTAGGTATCAAATTATACACGCCTTACACAGTAGGTAGGTATATTGTTACCATTAGAATTTAGTTAAAAACAGTATATTCTTTATATAGGCACAGTGTATATATAAAATATAATATATATATAATATAATATATATATAAAATTATATATATATATATATATATATATATATACATATGATGTTATATAGCTATATATACAGAAGAGGCTGTGAGTGGCGTCCAGAGATGTTGTCATGTCACCCATTCACGACTTACAGAAGATCTACTGGGAGGGGCCCTTTACACCAACCTATCTACTGAGTGAACCTATATGTATATACACCAGGGGCCCTATATACCTACCTATCTATTGGGGGAGACGATATATGGCGTCTGTGAGCTGCCTGCTTCAGGACGCCACTCCCAGTGTCATTTAGGCCATAGGGCTTAGGGCATAATACCTACAGCAGTGCAGGTGGTGTGATATTATTGCATCACACCACCTGTGCACCTAGAGGGCTAAAGGATCGCGGCCGTGCTGCCTGAACCGTATAGGTGGGGGCTACGGTTACTGCATCGCTTGGTATAAGTGACCCAGTGTTGCAGCTGTGTGGTGATGGAGGACCTAATTAGGGGCCCGATCGCAGGTGCGGCTACTGTGATCCCTGTAGCTACGCCACCTAGTAGAGTGGTCACACACTCTACACAGTGATTAAGCTTTATTTCTACATTGTAAACCTAGAAAACTCCATTTAGACAGCGGGCGCTTAGGGTAAGACAGATGCTGCGTGGCCAACTCTAAGAGTCTGGCAGCTGGCAAGTGTGCCAAGGTTTGGTGTAGACATTTTTGTCAGCTATTTAATAATGTTTTATATTTAAAGCTGTGGCCAACCCCTTCCCACAAAAATAAAGTTGGATTTTTTTTTATGTTATTTTAAACTGTCTTTTATTCATAAAGAGAATGGATGAGGGATGGGGAATATTAGCTTGATAATGTTATATGTTTGGTTTGTGCTTCATGCAGTCTAGTAAATATAGTTCTTGCACCACTGAACCATATAGTCTTAAATCATTTAAACAGTTTCAAAGGTATTTTCTTTTAAAGTACACCTAGGGTGGGCTTATTTCAGGGGAATTTTAATGAAATCTATTAATCACACTGAAAGTAAAACATGCCAGCTAGATGTGGCTGTAATAAAAGAACTCAGGGAGGCAGAAAACTCCTTTATGGAAAACCTCACACAAAGCACTCAGAAAAGATTAAAAACTGGGTAAGATATGGCTAATCAAACTGTTACAAGCAGCCTCTAGAAAGCGTCTTTTTCTCCAGCAATTACTTTGAAGAGGGAGAAGAAGCAGGTCACTTGTTATCTATGGTGACACTGACACAAAAGGGATCTGTCTATATTCCAGTTTCAAAGAATAAGTGTGGCAGGTTACGTTCAGATTTGACATTCTGGCAGTATTTGAGCATTGTAAGGAGTCTCTGCATCAGGGTTGTCACTAGCACCCTACATTGGGGGCATAAACCCACGATAACTATCCAATGTGCAGCATGTGGGTGCTCAGGAAGCAGGCAAAGTTAAATACAGTAATATGTTGGCGCAGAGATGTCCTTACTCCATCACTGACCCTGCCATTGGTAGCACAGCGCATATGGGCGCAATGAATTCACTTCATTGCAGTGCCCTTCACTGGGGTCCTCTGTGGGTTGTAGGCTGCAGGCTGAACCTAACCTGAAACCAGCTCCAGGCTCACTATGCCCAGGAGCCTGTTGGGGGGTTTCCGCCTGCTCCCCTGTAGACTAGTTCAAGCCGAGACATAGCAGATTAAGGGGCAGAGCCCCTATGGATGCAGGTACCAGGCTTCATTATGAGGATATACTTAGCAACAGTGTATTAGTAGTATAATGTTGTTACAGTTGTTAGCCATATTAGTAGTAGAAAGTAAGTAAATAGGCCATACCTTTGTAGAGGCTAACTTAGTAACAGTATATTATTTATGGTGAGCTTCGAAGTCCTAGCTCTCGGTCATTCAGTAAACGAATGTCCCCTCCCGGAGATGTCTTTGTTTCATTTCTGAAGAAAGAGCTAGGTACTCTCGAGAAGCTCCACCATCCAAATAATACACCTCAAACATTAAATCAGGGGGCGATTCCCATGCCCAGGAGATTAAGGCCGAGCATAAATATATTACCCAGCGCTCTCAGCCATAGTCGCTGCTCCTCAATAACCGCTGGCTCTAACCTCTACATGAAAACACTACAAATGAGGGGGCGAGTCCTCCGCCCGGTCCTCACCGGCCCTCGGGAGAGACATTGGGCGTTTTTTTCTCCCCCTCAGGCCACCAGATCGCCCGTGACGCCCGCAGGCCGCTAGGCCTCACAAAATGGCCGCGGCTCTCTGGTCCGGAGGTGCCAGCACAAGCCCTCCCCCGCTTTCCAGCCCAGAAGCGGCATCATCAGACATCGGGACCGGCGACTCCACTTCCTCATCATAGCTCTGGTCTGTCCACCTTCCGACAGCACCGGAGGGCCAGCCCGCCGTTGGAATCTGCACACGTCGCGGCACAAACAGCAGAACGCCCGCCTTCCCCTCTGCACCACCGGAGGCCGCAACTTCTCCGTCCTCGCTACGTCTGACCCGACAGCGTCGCTCCGGACTTCTGAATATGCAGGTAACAGGTCCCCGCTCATCAAGCCCAGACCCCGGCCGGATCCGGATTCCTCCTGCCCCTGGGCGCACGACATGAACTGTGAGCCGAAGGGAAAGCCCTAGGGGAAATAATTGGTGCACGCACAGCCCGAGCCTATGCAGGACGCGAGTGGAGGACCCAGGGTGCCCACCTGCCGCCCACTCCATCCATCTTGGACTCATCCAGTTCCCCTGGTCCCAGGCCTGGATGCCACCTACCCCTCCTACCTTGATTGAACACTACCGCAGACCCCCACAATGGGGACCAATTCAGAATCCGCCCCAGCACTGGCTCGCCCATCTCCCCCCACTTAAGGGACCGATCATGTTCTGACCCCTACCTGATGACTCTACACTGGGACTCTATCCCATCCACCTGCCAAACAACAAGTACATCCTCTCTGGGGCCCTGCCCAACCTGGCCCACAACCTCAACTGGGCATACCCCTATCTCCCCTGCCGTACAGCTCTCACCGCAATGTCCACGGGACTCTCCTGGGGCAGAGCCTGCCAGTACACCGTCCAGCACTCGTTTGGAGTTTTGTCTCTCCTCCCTCTTTGCCATCGGATGGGCTTATCGACTGACCATGACCATCTGCACCCCTCTCCACCACCACCCATACATTAATGCTGGATCTGGATGAACAGGACAGTCTCCTAACCCCCGCTACGTCAGAACTCGCTATCTCCTCTGCAACACTCGGCACAAAACATCCAAGATTCAACAGCAGCTTCACAGCAGCGGCAGAGGCTGACAGACCTATCACATTATCTGAACCTGCAAGTCGTATCCAAGTCCTTGCCTTCCAGGTCCGACTTTCGGCTTTTAATCCAAACACATACATAGGGGATGCAGGCAGGACATATCTTTTATTTCTCTTTCGTCTGAACTATACTTCATTGAACTCTAAAGTGGTTTCCCTTGACCAATCCCAGCAATCAACCTCACTGTCCTGTCCATGGCACTACAATCCTCTGCGTCCCACGCAGTCCTCACAAATTTTTGCACTACAAAAACTATTGGACGATCTCAGAATCGAGTAGGCGTCAATAATATTTAGAATTCGTGGCCTCCCCGAATCCGATACCCGCCAACAGAGCTTCTCCCAGCTCTCATAACCATCTTCAAAATGACTTACTTGAAAGAGCCCCATTCTGCTCCTATCGAGATAGTACAGGGCTCATAGAGCACTCGCCGCCCTCCGGTGATGGATCCCTCCCAAGAAACCAAGAGATGTAATCTGCCAGGGTGCATTTCTATCGGATGAAGGAAGACCTCTTACGCAGTGCGCGTCAGAGGCATAGGTCTATTACAGACATTCCCATACTCCTCCTCCAGGATCTTTCAAAAACATACCCTTGCCCAAAGAGCTGCCCTTAAAACCTTGGCTGTCCTTCAGGATCGAAGCAATCCCCTATCTCTGGGGCTTTATCTCCTTTGCCCTCTCATACGAGGAAAAGAAAAGTCGTTCACTCCTCCGCTCCCCTGAAGACATCCTTCAGTACTTCAAGGACTGCCACATCCCAGACACTCGTCCTCCCCCCGTGGTCCCTCCCTGGACTCCTACATCAATAGGTCTCCATCGAATCATCTCGGTGAACCGCCAGATCTCCAAAGAGCCTTCCTCCTCAGAGAAATTAGACCGCCGACGCCAACCGCAGACGACATCTTTTCTACCACCTCCAACCCACCCTGAAGACTCACCAAGAGTATCCTATGAACTCGCTCTGAGCTGATCGGGCCTTGTCTGATCATTTTAGGTCAATTTAGGCAATGACTGCTGTTTTATTGCTGTATGTTATTGCATTAGCCAAAGTCCCCCCTTTCTTGACCTTTAAGGACTCCCCTAATTAGTTGCACATTATCCTTTTTCGTCTTAGGTGGGCCCAGCCACTCACAGTATCTGTTTATTGCAATTAGATGTTGGAGCTCTGAATGTGTTATGTGTTTGGGTCTGCCTCAATCCTCTCCTATCTACCCCCATAGGTTTTTATCCCGATACAGAGGCACCCCCCTTGTCAGCCCTAGGGATACTGACTTCATTATATGTCACCACTTTAGTTCCAGCTGCAGCTCCTCTATCCCCTTTAGCCTGCTTCCTGGTTTGTAGTTAGTGACTGTAGTATCTGTTGTAGGTGTGTAACATCCCTTTCCTCCTCTCCTTCCTTGTTCCCACCCTTCTCAGCCTCCCTCCCCCCCTCCACCTCAACCTTCCTTCCACGTTGGGACATGGCCGATCTGTCCTTCGAGTCCATTAACGCACAGAGGCCTCAAACATCCCGAGTAAAGAGGTCCCCAGATTCCTTTACCCACTTTTTTTATTCATAAGAAAAAAACAAAAATTATATGCTTTCAAGAAACAACATTTTAAAGAGGGACATGCGCCCAAATATCCGCAAACAAATATTACACCGATGTATTTTGCGTACTTACTTCCCGGAATCCCGAGCCAGGGGATAAGCGGTAGCGATCCATAAGTCACTAGCACACACCAGGTCCCGGCTTGCAGGACGGATGTCAACCTCGCTACATAATTCTAATCCCTTAATATAGGGGGAACACTCTTTAAACGGTCGTTACGTAAAATTGCCCCTAATCAAGGTCAGGCGGCTTTTTCACGAGTTTTGAGGAAGGTTTGATTCCTGATGGTGCAGGGCACAATCTTTCCCTCTGTTGAGATCTTAACATCACTTTAGACCCAGGCCTGGACAATTCCTCTGGCAGGTCCTCCCTGTCTATTCGACATCAAATCGATTAAAAAAAGCCTATACTTCACCCAACAATGTATGTCCTGGCGCTAACAACACCCTAATGATAGGAATTTCAGTCTTCTATTATCCCATCCCCACAACGCTACAGGCCGTTTTGGAACTATAATCTTAGTCCTCCGACCCATCTGTGCTCTTCCTTGGTCTCTGCTACATCAGTGGTGAGCATTGGGTTCTATCTGATCATGCCCCAGTCCTATTGCTCTCTAACCCTGCCTTCTTCCTCGAGACCTGCCTGGTCATGGCGACTGAACGAATCCCTATTAAAAGAACGCTCGCCTGTCGCTGGATGTACCCCAAACTATTAAGCATTTTGTACAGGATCATGTGCATGATGAGTCTCCCATCCCCCCTACATTCAATGGGAAGCTCTCAAATGCGTGTGCGGGGGTCCTGATCAGCAACGGTTCAAGCAGAAGAGGGACAAAGAAAAGCGGCTAAAACTGACTCCCGCTTTGTCTAAGGTCCCGCGGCATTAGAATTCCAGCATAAGCGGGCCCTAGCAGCATACACGCTGCGAGAATTACTTTCGGCGCGATAGAAATAAGGGCGGCTGTTGGAAGCCTCCTGGCGATCGAATTACAGTTTGCCGTAGCAACTATATAATATAGCAACAAAACGTGAGAATGTGGCAAGTCTCTGAGACAACACCGGATGCTAAGTCACATAACCTCAAATCAAGAACTCCAAGTGGCAACCTGCCCACACCACAGAGGAGATTCGCAAAAACCTTCATGCTTTCTCTTTCTAACACGGAACTATATAACCTCCATCTCTGCCCCCCCCGATCAAAGACTAACTTCCTCTGCCCTTCCTCCACTTCATCCCATATTGCTTTTCCAACTTTGAATCTCCTTTCAACCGCCCAAACTGTCGTCCGTGATTTCAGGTCTTCCGGTGGGAAAAGCCCAGCCCATATGATTCCTCCGACAAATTTTATAAGACCTTCAGCGAGGAATTAACTCCCCTATTTAGTGCGGGCCTTTATAAATCAATGTTTCCACGGACAACCCCGTTCCCAGACCAAGACGACATTAGTCTCATATATCGCCCTTATATCTAAACCAGGTAAAGCCCCTCCCATTGTAGCAGTTTAATATGGGCCGATTATCCACCCTCTTTAATAAAACGTGACCTGAATATATAAGCTAAAATATTGCTCAAAAAGACTAACTCAGTGCTCCCGGACCTTGTCCACCCTGACCAAGTTTGGTTTTTGCCGGGCAGAGAAGCCTGGGACAACTACCCAGAATGACCCTGGATTATAGTCCATCATGCCCAATTCGGAAAAACTCCCCTTATGGTCCTGTCCCTTGGATGCCGAAAAAGGCCTTTTGACGAATTTTCCTGGCCACCCAGATTGCTACTCTTCGGCACCTAGAGGATGGGACCAATCTTTATTCGAAAATTCTGGAGCTCTATATCAATGCCCCCCACGCAAGCTGAAGATTCAATGGAACCCTTTCGGACCCATTAGAAAATATCCAAATGGGACCGTCAGGGATTTCACCCTTATCTCCACAATACGTATCAACCCGACATTTACAGGATTAGTATTAAGGAAACCGAAATATAAGTGCTCGGCATTTGCAGATGACCCCTGGTGTATTTAACCAACCCGTCACATCACCTCCCGCCCCTTATGTCCAACTCACCACACATTCGTCATTTTGGTCCAATTTTAAAATAAACGTCTCCAGTCTGAGGCCCTTAAGTATAGGCCTGCCTCCTCTTCCCTTAGCCGATTAAGTCCGATGTACCCTTTCACGTGGCCATCTAAAGGACTGTCCTAACTAGGATCATTATTCCAACGCACTGTCGAAATCTTTTCCCCTTAATCTTGAAGCTGCCTCAAACACATCTCTCAGGACCTCGCCTCGTGGACTAAGAGTATTTTTTCTTGGTTGGCAGGGTTCAACATCTTGAAGATGGCGATTCTGCCCCGTATACTTTATTTGTTTGCAGACGATACCAGTTCATATTCCCAAACTCTTTCTGGCGACGCGTGCAATGCCTATTTACATCCTTTGAGTCTGGCCTTCTACCCGCCCCCAAAAGACAAAAAAAAAAACCTCTCCTATTCTTGTAATGACCATTTGTCTAACGGACTGCCAGGAAATACTTTTTAGCCTCGGCAATACCCGGCTTAACTGATATGGTGTGTCGGGATGACAAAAAGATTTGGAACCGCACTAGCACGTGATATCTCTCCCCATCTCTCTTGCATTCGCTCCCCTGGGTCTGGACCTCTGCTCTAGGAACCAATGTCATTTCTTCTACACAGTCAAACATACCTTGGCTTCCATTTGCTCACACAAAACATAAAATTCACAGTGAAGAAAAAAACCCAATTAAAAAATACCTTTTACTTGATATACATTAAAAGAGTGCCCTCCAAAATTGGAGGACCTCAGCAAAAACAAAAACACCAAAATTTGTTCTCCTAGAGAGGGAGAGATGCAGTTCCCTAAATTCTAGATATCCAATAAAGTAGTACTGACCCCAAGGGTGACAAATCGCCCCCCTTTCGGCGGAGTAGTCGCCCCAACAGGAAGCGTGCCCCATCCTATTAGAGCGCATCCTAGGTCAGACACCCCCATTGAAGCAATTCCTAAATGATATCAGCAAG
This sequence comes from Phyllomedusa bahiana, assembly GCA_025379985.1. Lineage (NCBI taxonomy): Eukaryota > Metazoa > Chordata > Amphibia > Anura > Hylidae > Phyllomedusa > Phyllomedusa bahiana. The sequence goes on along the minus strand of JAODAL010080189.1, from coordinate 2,233 downwards.
ACTCCATAATGTGCTATAGACACTACTCTAGGAGAGACATTCTATCCACATAAAAACATTCCTTCTTAGTCAAAAAGCACAAACATCAAAAAAAGAAAAACAAACAGTATTCTGTTGTGTCATTGCTTCAAAACCCGTGTGATTTGTTCAAGACCCGACGCGTTTCCCCCAAAACGATCATATAGGGTTCATCAGGGTAACAAAAGAACATTTTATGCCACAAGACTAAAATCACAGCATACATAACTAATGGATAAAAAATACTTAGCCAATGATATCCTTAAATGGTGGTAATGCTGTCAGATAATCCAATAAGATACAGATTCATGATGTGTCTGATGCCTTCATTGGAGATCCTGCCATGCAACCATGCCCCCATAAAAAATGGAAGCATGAAGGTATCGCCCACCTGAGGATCATTATCAAAATCAAAGATAAAAATAGAGGTGTTGGTGGACAATGCTGTCCATATAGCCTACCACTGGCACAATCAACCAAAGTGAACCGTTCATACTTTTTTAGATACTTATATAGATATAGAAAATACGGTTGAATCACCTTTGTCATAAACAATAGATATACGGCTATGCTCAATACATAATTATAAAGATAGGATATTATATAGATATAGAAAGTACGGTTGAATCAAGCTTTGTCATAAACAATAGATATACGGCATACCCCAGTACATAATTAATAGAGATATACCGTAAAATAAATCATTAAGTAGTGTTTTTTAAAAACTAATATACTCAGATTATCAATTACAGTCGAAAACACCCTTTGAGCTTCATTAGCCTTTTTTTCTTTTAATCAGGTTCACTTAAGAAAGCCATTCCTCAGAAAAAACTCAACAGACATAAATCTAATTTACCTATTTTGGGTTTAATTTTAGCAAAATTCACAGTGAAGAAAAAAAACCCAATTAAAAATAATTTTACTTGATAACTTAAAAGAGTGCCCTTCCAAAAAGGAGGACCCACAGCAAAAAAAAAAAAAAAAAAATTTTTTCTCCTAGAGGGGGAGAAATGCTATTTCCTCTAAATCTAGATATCCAATAAGTAGTACTGCCCCCGGGGTGAAAATCGCCCCCTTCGGGGAGTAAAAACTTTTTGGGGGATTAGATTAGAGGAAACAGCATTTCTTCCCTAGGGAGAAAATTTTTTTTTTTTTGTGGGCCTTCCTTTTTGGGAAGGGGTTTTTTAAACTAATCAAGTAAAAAAGTTTTTTTTTAAGGGGTTTTTTTCTTAATGTGAAATTTTCTCAAACTAACCCAAATTTAAATTAAATTATGTTCTGGGGTTTTTTTTGAAAGGAAGGCTTTCTTGTAACCTATAAACAAAAAAAGGCAATTGGGAAAAAGGGTTTTTTTTTTTTTTTTTTAAAATTTTTTTTTTTGCCGTATTTCTAATTTCCCAAAAATATTATTTTATTTATTTTTTGGTTATAGCGTATTATTTTTTTAAATTGAAAAGGGGATTTAAAACCTATTTTTTATCTATAAAAAAGGGGATTAAAAAACCCGTATTTCTATATTATATAATACCCTATTTTATAATTAGTATTGGATAGCCGTAATCTATTTTTTTTAAAAAAAAAAAGGGATTCAACCTTTATTTTTATATTATTAATATCCAAAAGGTAAGGTTCACTTTGGTGTTTGTGCCGTGTTGCTTATGGGACAGGATTGCCCACCAAACCTCTATTTTTATTTTTTGTTATCTGTAAGATCCCCCGGTGGCGACCTCATGTTCCCTTTTTAGGGGGAGCTTGGTTGATGGCAGTTGTCCAAATTGGGGCACCCAGACACATCATAAATTTGTATTTTATTGGATACTTGACGGCTTTACCACCTTTAAAGGATACATTGCTAAGTTTTTATCCATTAGTCTTTTTGGGCTGTGATTTTAGTTGTGGCAAAAATGTTCTTTTTTCCCCCTGATAACCCTATATATCTTTTTTGGGGGAACGGTCGGGTTTGAACAAATCACATGGTTTTGAATCAATGACACAAAGAATTTGTTTTTTTTTTTTTTTTTTTTTTTTGGGCATTTGACTAAAAAATGATTTTAGTGGATAGAATTGTCTTCCTAGAGTGTCTTAGACTTTGGGGAGTCTTGGGGTTCCTTTTAGGAATTGCTTCAAGGGGGCGTTGCCCTGGGGTGCGTTTCCAAAGGTGGGGCCGCTCTTTTTGGGGGACTACTCCGCCAAAGGGGCATTTTTCACCCCCAGC